>JAIPMN010004201.1:25180-56923 GCA_020650975.1 Apostichopus californicus | reverse complement strand
ACACTATAGTTCATTTGACGGAAAAGACACACCTGGCTGACTTGTAAGACGTCCTACATGTTTAAAATTGGCGTTTAATTTAATTATTTTTTTCTCTCTCTCTTTTTTTTCCTCTTTTTTTTCTCTTTTTTTTCTCTTTTTTTTTTTTTTGGCCAAGAGCAGGGGGGTCCGGACCCCCTGGACCCCCCTGGACCCGCGCCTGATAAATTTCTTACAACCAGCCTGTAACTGCAAAATGGTGATAAACTGTAAATCCTCATGCTCATACATTTAATTTTAAACCAGAAAACGAAAAGGTTTAGACTAGTCTACCACTGCTATTCCTCTCGATTTTTTTAATTTCCAATCATATGATTTAGCGGATGTTCGGAAACACTTTTTTGGCTCACCTTTGGGGGGGGGGGGGCCATGGCCCCCTTGGTCCCCCCTTGGATCCGCCAGTGGATACAAGAACACAACAGAAGTTTCTTGAAATTTGAAGGAGACAGAAAAGTAGAGAATTTCGGTGAAAAAGAAAACAGTTTGTGTGTGTCAACGATTCTAATCACAAGGTGCCCACTTCAAAGTCTGCCCAGGGAGGGGGAAGATGTCCAACGGAAGCGGGTGGGAGGGGTTTCCAGTGCACCTCTTGATATCTTTGGCACTGCAAAAACAAGTTTCCCTGAAATGTGGAGACGATTTCATACGCTTCTCGAACGAGTTTTTCTTTACTTTTTACTGTATTTTTATTCTTATGCACCGATCGACGCTTCAATATAAATTTCGGCATCTCCCGATAATCTCGCGCTCGGGGCGGCCCCACTCTTTCGAGAAACGTATGAAAACGTCTCCACATTTCAGGAAAAGTCAAACAAGTATTTGTTTCTTTATCTGCTCAGGAGGGGAGGTGTCCAAGGGGAAGACCGAGGGGGGGGGGCGTAACGGGCCCCTTTGATATCGTTTGGCACTGCAAATATATATCTCGAGGCGGCCCCAATCTTTCGCAAAATCCTGTTGTCACCAATGTTGTTTACAATTCGACGGACAATCACATGACGCAGTGACTCATCGTCGTCGAGTTTGTGACACAACAGTTGCGGTAAAGTTGTTTCTTGCCAAATTAAATATTATGTTACGGTAGGAAGATAAAGAAAACAAAACGACTGCATAGAAGTTTATCAACATTTGTTTGAAAAGAGTAAAGAAATTTGAACTTCTCAGGGTAATTCGAATCAGTGCTGTAAACATGCTACTACAGACTCAACAACTTGCCGCAGTGGTAGTTCCTTGTTGTATTTTAACAGTTTTACTTTATGTGCGTGTGTGTGTTTGGGAGGGAGGGAGGGGGCGGGGGGGGGGGGGAGTTATTTGCAAATGGTGCATTATTAAAAAATTGGACCTGAGTTATATTGGGCAATGCTAGATTGATATATAAACTCTATATTGAGTGTGTCATCGTACAGGCTTATCTTCATTTTGAACCACGTGACTTTATCGCCCCTAGTTACGGATTTCTTACAATATCTCGTTTGGTGTATTGTGGTTAGGTCTTTGGTCGCAATCTTGTCGGTAGATAAAGGCAACTTGTAATTAGTACCGCAACATCTCCTTTATCTATAGTCCCAAGGTAAGCTTTCTTGATCATATTACGATAACAGTCAAATAATAGCACCAGCTAAAAAAAGCTGTAATCGAAATAAAATACAGTATTATTAAAGACGAGTTCTTTGTATTTTATTTGCCCGGTTACTGGTTGGAGATGGATGAATACGTACAAACTATAACCGGCTACAATTTGGGAATCAATGAAGGTTACTATAGGCTGCCAAAATAGGAGGAGAATGGGATGCGCGTTCATCGACAAAATAAATGGTTCAAAAATCCTGAAATAAGATGATCTTATTAACACGGATCAATAATCGTTTGTCTTCATATGACTTGGGGTCAAAGTTCATCAGTGTTGGAAAACTTGGCATCATGACACTGAGTTCCAATTAGCCCGACTGAGGGGAAGGTGGGGGTGGGAGGGGTGGTGTTAATGGGAGCCTAGGAAGTGATGGACGTGGAAGTGGCTTTAAAAGCAGTAAACTTTCCGTTTACCTAATAGAATATTAATCATCTCAAAACAGAATAATGATTACCGCCAAATAGACATTGATCCGCCAAATAGGATGGAGAAAAACTGAAGGGATGAAAAGTGGGTGTGCCATGTGGAGGGAGGGGCGGTGTTGGGAGAGCGATGCGACACAACCAATTTTAATAAAGTCCGGGCATCTGTTTTTTTAAAAAAACATAATAAGCATAATGCGTGTCTTTACAGAAATGAATGACGTATGCCAGAAATTGAGGGGGTGGTACTGCTATGCCTTATATTATTTCTTGCTAGTCCAACAAAGGATGCTTTTAGCAAGTCTAATGTTTACAAATGGAGTACAGTGAACGAACAGAAATCAATTTCTGTGACTGAACCAACGTAGAATTCGGGTTTGTTATTTTCCCTGTCTAAAACGTAACTTTTCGCTCATAACCTTGAACATAACGTCACTTTAGTGACATAAATTCGATTGGTTTCTTACTTGGGCTATAATTCGTTGAATGCCACGATGTTTTGTTCAACTTGTCTGCTACCATTCTTGAACTAGTTTCGCGGAACCCGTACGAATAGTGGAAAGTATATAACCTAGGCCAAGTCTATGAGTCCCTTATGCAAAATGTGTTTATCATTTTTTTATAAATATTACATCCCGGCTGTAAGGTTGCTTGGTAGATTCACGCCTCTCCTTATTAGTTATTTAAGATAAGCTAGGAAAACACACTGTCAAACAGATAGATGTAGCTTTGGCAAAGATTTGCCATCAAGTATATTACTGGGAAATGGTCACATGGTGTCTACTTGTGAAATGTAAAACAGTGTTTATTCTATGTAAATTCTTTTAATCGATATAATATGTAACCAATACACATGAAAGTCATTTCTTAAGTTTCATCTTTGGATTTTGCCAGAAAATAGATAAGATAATTGGCAGCAATGACTTAGAGGAAAGAAGGCTCACAGCTTAATGTTTGTCCTATTTTTTTAAATAAAAAAAGAACACATGTTGACAACTCTGTTAGCCTCTTGGTTGGTGCCTGATCACATGACTAACTACTCTTAATTTCTCCCCATTCTTAGTCTTCAGGGAGTTACTAAAATGAATGGCCTTTCTGCCTTGGTGACAGGATCTACCTCTGGGATAGGTTTGGCAACAGCCAAGGTACTCGCATCCAGGGGGTGTCACATCATTATGACTGGTCTCGGATCAGCTGCTACCATTGAACAGTGTCTCACAGATATTAAAAGGTAGCTATTATATCATAAATGTCATCTGTATTGCAAAAATGCCTGAAAAATATTTCCATCTTTTAATTTGTCTTCCAAAAGGTGGAAATCCTTGATAGTGCGCTACACATCTCTACTACTGATTGCACCACTTTCAACCTATTTAGTGTGTAGGGCATGTCATCCTCGCATTACCTGTCATGAAGCATTATGCCTTGTTCATTTACATCCGTCAGAAGCTGTTTATATTGAGCGCTTACTTAGCAATCAGGTCCCTAACAGCCAGCATGTTTCACACTAAGCGATACACATACCTTTCCTTCGAGGTGCTCTGTGTTTACTATAACAATAACAGACCCCAAATTTTTATCATAAAATAATGACCACAAAATTATTCACCTGAGAAGACACCCAATGTCTATTTATCACAGAGGTTCACATATAACACAAGGCCACAAACACTGGAAGTGACAAATAAATAAAGTCAACCTGTCTATTAAAAGACAAAGAGGTAACAGAAATGTTTTCTTTGCGCTTGTCTTTTCTATGCAGTGCTGGACATGGTAATGTATCTGTTCACTCGTTAGAAGCCGATCTCCAGAGACCGGAAGAAGTACACACTCTTTGTAAGGAAGCCTTGAAGTTACACCCAAAAGGAATTGATATTCTAGTGAACAATGCAGGTTAGACTATTTAATAAATTTTCACTTCTAATTTGAATGGAAAAGAAAAATCTGAGATTTTCACTTTTATATTGAAAGCTGATCTTCTAAAACCAGACAAAACAGATTACAAAACTTTTTGTAAGGATGGATTAAAACTTACACTCAAAATGAATTGATGTTCAAGAGAACAAGACTTTTGTTAAAAAGGATAGTTAATAAATTTGACTTTTTAATTTCAACTAATTTTATTTGTTTCTGCAAATATCGTAGCATTCGATAGTTTACCTTTCTTTAAAGTCAGTGACATCACCAGTGTCTGCTGTAGGCAGGTGGTTCCGAAGTTAATTTTTTCCCAGTACTCACATAGTTTAGAATGAAATCCATCAATAACAACTCTTAAACATTTATTGTATATATATATATATGTCAAGTATCTCAATCTTTTTCATCAAATGAAGAATAATGAGCAACAAACCAATGACTCCATTTGGTCTTTGACATTTAATGACCCAAACACTCTTCATATTCACACTAATAACAAGCAAAATGAAAATTAGTAGGAAAATGCAAGCATGTTTTTTTGACATTTTGGTATTATTTGAAATTTTTACAAAGTACATAGGTTTACTAATTCAGTACCAACTGGCATCCAAAAATTATAGAGCTGTTTGAAATTTATATTTTGGCGGATGTGATACCATTTTCATATTCTCATCTACATCCAGAGTTCCAAACTTTTACCTACTTTTAATGAAGGATAAGTATTTTGTCCCCAAATATGGGATAAAAAATTAGAAGAATGTGTTGTATACAATGAAACATTACATATCTTTATTTCTTTACATACTGACATTCTCAGAGTAGTTTTACCAAAAGAAAAATTTGCCTAAAATATACAAGAAGAGTTTAATGGAGCCTACAGGGAGATACTTTTTGAAACTTTGAGCAATTTCAAAAGGCAAAACTTTTAATTTATTTAAATAGGCCTATATATTTTTTGTCATGTTGGCAGTAACATTGTGCTTTTGAGCTATAAAATTGAGAATGCAAAGGCTAAACTAATGCAAAATGTGTGTTTTTTCTTTCTTTCAGGAGCTCAGTATGTGGTTCCAGTAGAGGATTTCCCTTTGGAAAAATGGAATCTTCTTATGAATGTTAATCTAACATCTGCATTTTTGCTCATCAAGTATTTGTTGCCCAAGATGAAAGATAATGGTGAGTAGCTCATGGCCGATCATCTATACATGAGGTAACCCACACGAGGTAACCTGCATGAGGTAACCTGCAGGAGGTAACCTGCGTGGGGGAAAGCTACACAAGGAAATCTACATAAGATAACCTACAGAGTGTAACCTACACAAGGTAATCTACATGAGGTAACCTGCATGAGGTAACCTGCATGTACTAAAACTACACAATTAGGTAATCTGCACAAGATGACCTACAGAGTGTAACCTACAAAGGTAATCTACATGAGGTAACCTGCATGAGGTAACATGCATGAGGTAACATGCATGATGGTACCTGCATGAGGTAAGCTACACAGGGTAATGTACACAAGATGACCTACAGAGTGTAACCTACAAAGGTAATCTACATGAGGTAATTTACATGAGGTAACCTGCATAAGGTAACCTGCATGAACTAAAGCTACACAAGGTAATCTACATAAGAAAACCTACAGAGTGTAACCTGCAAAGTTAATCTACATGAAGTAACCTGCGTGAGGTAACCTGTATGAGGTAAAGCTACACAAGGTAATCTACTCAACATAACCTACTCAAGGTAACTAACTACATGAGGTATCCTGCATGATCTAAAACTACACAAAGTAATCTGCACAAGATAACCTACAGAGTGTAACCTACACAAAGTAATCTACATGAGGTAACCTGCAGGAGGTAACCTGCAGGAGGTAACCTGCATGAGGTTAAGCTACACGAGGTAATCTACTCAACATAACCTATAGAGTGTAACCTACACAAGGTAATCTACATGAGGTAACCTGCATTATGTAACCTGCATAAGGTAACCTGCATGAAGTAACCTGCATAAGTTAACCTGCATGAACTAAAGCTACACAAGCTAATGAACACACAAAATATCCTACAGAGTGTAACCTACGCAAGGTAATCTACATATCCTTAACCTATTCTTTTCTTCATAATATCAGTTCTCTTTTTCTTTAATCTTACATGTTTCTTTATTAAGTTTATTGTGTTCTCTTTGTTTCTAGATTGGGGAAGAATAATTAACGTGGCCTCCGCACACGGTCTGGTAGCATCGGTGAACAAATCTGCATATTGTGCTGCAAAGCATGGCCTGATTGGTCTAACAAAGGTATCTGTCGCCATCTAGTTTGTTTTGGATCTTTTATGAAAGTGACTGAGCGTGAGACTAACACTTTTAAAGAATTTTTTTTTTATATGATTTCTCAAAGTAGTTAGAATATCGGATGGTTATGATCTAAAGCAAATCAAGGCTGTTGTTTAATATATGAAATACGTGCCAGTTTTATATGATATGATAAGTATATATATTAGTATATTCATATGAGAAGGCAAAAGTGAAACAGGCAAAGGACATATATGTATGTATGTATGTATATATATATTTATATGCTGTTTATAGACTTAACTTTACTCCATAACAATGCTTTCATTTGTGAATTTAAAATATATCTTGTCTCTTTCTTGTCAAACATCTATTTTCCTTTGCAAATTCACCTTTCATTCACAATATTAAAACATCTGGAATTTAATAGGTCAGATGAGGTATAATAACAGTCATCAACATTTGTTGTATTTTGTGCATTCAGGTGGTCGCCTTGGAAACGGTAAAAACTGGAGTCACTTGTAATGCCATTTGTCCTGGCTGGGTTTTGACTGAACGTAAGTTCTTTTACATCCTTGGCCTGTTATTAGACTAATGGAGTCCTCCTTCCCCTTTGAGAAAATTTTGAGGCCCTGCCCCTCCCGCCCCTTGATTTTATACAGTGAGGTATACACACATACGAGCATGTTGTGGGCATGCACACCTGCTCAAACAGGGTTTAAGGATATGCCAGATAACCCTGATACTGTTATAGGCCTGCGGTACATGAATGGTGCAGGCATATGCTTGTGTGAACAGGGTGCAGGTATATGTGAGAAAACCCTGATACTGTTATAGGCCTGATTTGCATGAATGGTGCAGGCATATGCTCGTGTGAACAGGGTGCAGGCATATGTGAGATAACCTTGATACCGTTATAGGCCTGCAGTGCATAAATGGTGCAGGCATATGCTCGTGTGAACAGGGTGCAGGTATATGTGAGAAAACACTGATACTGTTATAGGCCTGATTTGCACAAATGGTGCAGTCATATGCTCGTGTGAACAGGGTGCAGGTGTATGTGAGATAACCCTGATACCGTTATAGGCCTGCGGTGTATGAATGGTGCAGGCATATGCACGTGTGAACAGGGTGCAGGCGTATGTGCACGTAAACAAGTTGCAGATGATTTGTATAACAGGCATCCGATCCGGCCACTTTAACAGATTATAGATATATTACATTTCCAAATAGTTTCACCGACATTTTATCCTCAACAGTTGTGCAGAAGCAGCTTGATGACATAACCAGGGAGAAAAATATATCCATCGAGGAAGCTAAGGTAATATGTGAATGGAAACATACGTCACCGAAAATTCTTAAAATAGGTCTTTGTTGATTAGTGGGAGGGGTTAGTCTTCTACTGCCTCTCTCAGACCATGTAGGTTATGAATAAATTAAAATGAAAAATTAGATTTTTTTACTCTTCACTTGTCGCTATATATTGTTTTGCCTTTGGATTTGGCATGGTTCCAACTTTTCACTACAGGAAATGTAAACAATATCACTGGACATAAAAAGTAAATTTATATTGTGATTCATCCACTTTTAATGCAGAAGTTTAAATTTAAAGTGTGAAGAAAACAAAACTCTTTTTTATCTTTTATACCCGTGCATCTATGACGTCACACATTATTTATTTGCGAGGTCACTTTTGCTATAGAACCAGCGTAAACTTCAAACGACGGGAACTCGAAAACTGCATTTTCTCCCGAATGCTTTGAGTATATTTGTCCTTTTTATTTCAAAAGTACATTTACCTGTCACCTATACTTTTTAATTGCTTCAGGATCATTCTCCGTGACGGTAATGTTCTCGTTTCCTTGGGAAAAAACAATCTATGAAGTTGAATTGCCAAAAGTGTCGAAGAATTAACGGAGTGGAAAGCTTGATTCAGTTTTAGCTTTTGCACGGAGAGCATAGTCTCGCTTTTACTTTACATTTTAAATGCAAAGGGGAAAAAAAGGGCTTATGACATGATTTCATCCAGGCCAGCAAAGTGTAGCAAAATGTATGGCTAATATCATCCTTCATCTGCCCTTGGGAAACTTAAAAGTGGTTATTGTAATATTCTGATCATCATATGAAGGTGTGGGTTCGTATCCCACTTCTGACACCATGTAATATTCTTGATGATAATTATACAAGAGATGAATCAAAGAGGAGTTGTTATAGCTTTGACTTCTGTTTTCAGAGTGTCTCATTACCCACTTCTGACACCATGTACTGTTATATTCTTGATGATAATTACACAAGAGATGATTCAAAGAGGAGTTGTTATAGCTTTGACTTCTGTATTCAGAGTGTCTCATAATACACACTCATTGTTCTTAACTACTTCTACTAACATGCGTCATATACAAACATTCCTAAGAGTGACCACAGACCCAGGCTTCGTTAGCGTAGGTTGGTGGTTACAATAACAGGACATATTGTGGTTGCTAAAGGGTGGTGTAAAATACAATACTGTAGAATGAGTACAATATGTTACAGTTATCATCTGCAGAACGGGGAATTTGCACCCAAAGGATAAAATATGGAGTGGAAAAACATTATCACTCCTTACAAGGGAACATATATTGAGCTACTGTGGTTTCTTAAAAAAAAAAAATTCTTATCGATTGAAATGATTTAATACCTTCATTAAACCTGAACCTGACGTGATCTTTCTGATCAATTGTATTGGAAACGTTGTTTTCGATGGCTTGAATTGGCAGTCAAAATGTCCCCCCATTTTCATGTCTAAAATTCCAAAAAAATCCTCTTAATATAAATAAATAAATACATCATTTATATAGCGCTCAATCACAAAAAGTATCAAAGCGCTTCATAAAAAACAAAAACGATAGAAATGAAATAAATACAGTGAAAACAAATAATAACCTAATAAAAATAATTCTAAAATACCAACACAAAAAGTAAAATACAATAAGGGGTTATTAAAAATACAATAGGAGGTTATATAAAAAAAACAATAGGAGGTTTTAAAAGTACAATAGGAATGGTACTTTGATGATTAGATATTTCTCTTTATAATTGTCAGGAAATCTTTCAACAGTCTTTTTTTTTTCTTTTCTTTTCTATTTCCTCTCTGGTTTTCTACTTTTTGGTATCACTTTTCCTCCTTATATACCATCGATCAGGGTTAGTAAAGAGCCACTTCATTTTTGTTTTAAGTCTAGCAAGGTCTTAACCGGTGATTTTCTCTGACTGGGAGTCGAGTCACAGACTCACGGCACTGTATTTTTGGTTTTACCATCTCTACGGGGAAACGATTGAGTCACAACACTTGCATATTTTGTTATTAACGAGTGACGATGCTGCTTTTAACGACGATAACGTTTGCCCGTCTCTATATTTACAGGAGGTCTTATTTCAACATATGCCGTCTGGTAAATGCACCACCCCAGAAGAGGTAAGGATGGAGAAATTATTTTGTTTTAACGTCCATCTCCAAAATGATTACAGTAACCTTGCGTCGGACACTCTGTGGTCTGATTCTGTTGTTTTTATTGCTGTTGTTACTATTAATATTTTAAATTATTTTTGGTTTCGATGATAATCGTAACCTTTGCATTCATGATGGTGTATGGGTGTGTGTGTGGGTGTGTGACACCCCGCTTGTTAACACGATATCTCAGGAAGGGAAGGTCAGACAAATTTCATATTTGGTCTGTAGAAGTACAACATTGAGTACAAGCCTATTGTTTTTGGTGGAGGTCAAAGGTCATTGAGATCACCAGGGGTCAAGTTGTGAAAATACGATAGGATATACTTTGATGAAAAGAAAGCAGTAGTTGGGATTGAACCAGGGACCTTCTGCTGCCAAAACTTTTTCTCTACCACTAGACCTTTAGGTGGGAGAAAGCTTTGGCTTGCTTTTCAAATATTGAAAGATCCAGTTGTTTGGACTTAAGTGTTTTTATAAAACATTTTCTCCACTGATCCTTGTCAGGGAGAGGGGTTGCAGGCAAATTCCCTTGGCCGCTTGGGAAACTTGTCAGGGAGGAGGGGTGCTGGCGAAGTCCTTTTCCAGCAAACACTCACCCTTGACTTGACCAAGCCGATCAGAAATGTCTAATCGCCTATGGAACTACCGTTTACACCATTTTGGTTCCCTATGAATAAACTTTGTTTCTTACCTTTACACTTCCACGTCCTCCAAAGAACAGAAAATTAAAAGGCTCTGGCTGGACTAGAACCATAGACATGCATTCTGTGGGAATTGAACCCTAGACAAGGAGTTTGTCTTGCTCTTCAGGTACAGAGCACTAACCACTTCACCACTGTCACTGTTGAGAAATAATGCTCGTTTCTAATATTTAAGGTTCATGATGGAAGGAAAGAGGTATAAGAATAGAAATAGGAAACTGCCTTCACTGGGGTTTGAACCCTAGAGTTAGTTTTGCTCTTCAGGTACAGCACTAACCACTGTAACTGTTGAGAAATAATAATTGTTTCTAATATTTGAACCTAACAACGCAAGGAGACTTAAAAAAAAATACAAAAAAAGCCACTTGGCTTTGTGATTCCTTGCCATATACTTTGCTCAAAATTTCAAATAAGTGAGGCAATTTTTCCAAGCAAAAAAGAAGTGAGAGATATTGGAAACTCTGGATAAGATTTGTGAGGAAAACCAGGAAAGACTTCATCACACCAGGAGTTTCTCAGGACGAGAATGTTATTGATCCTGCTTTTTGGTTTCGATGATAATCGTAACCTTTGTAGGACTTCATGCAGGCGGATGAGTGTGCGTGTTGTGTGTGTGCGTGTTGTGTGTGTGCGCATTGCTCGTAAACACGATATCTCAAGAAGGGAAAATTGGACCAATTTCATAATTGGTGTGTAGGAATACCATATTAAGTAGAAGAACCCTATTGTTTTCTGGGAGGTCGAATGTCATTTGGGGTCACCAGAGGTAAAATTGTGAAAACATGTAAACACGATATCTTATGAAGGAAAGCTTGAACTCATCTCATATTTAGTCTGTAGTTGTGACACGTTGAGTTCAAGACCCTTATTATTTTGGGAGATCAAAGGTCATTTGGCATTACTAGGGGTCAATTGAGGAAATCTTGTTATACTTAGCATGTTCATGAATTATATTGAGAAAAAGTTTATGGTTTAACATTGAGGTTAAAGGTCATCTGAGGTCACCAGATGTCAAACACTGAAAACCTTGTAAACACTATATCTCAAGTTTGGAAGCATGGAGATTTTTTATAAGTGGCATGCGGATGCATTATATTGAATAGAAAAACTCAATTGCTTTTGGTAGAGGCCAAAGGTCATCTGGGTCACCAGCAGTCAAACTCTGGAAACCATTTAAACATGATACCGTATCTCATGGTAGAAATCAGGACATTTATATTATAATAGCTGTTTCTGGTGAATAAGCAGAAGTCTATTGCACTGAAGTAATCGAAACTTCAATACAGTTTTGCATTCTGGTTGAAATAACACAAGATTTTAGTATTCTCAAATTTAATAAATATTTTTGTAATACCTTTAGTTTTAAATTTAAACTACAAAATTCACTTACAGAAAATAAATTTTTCTTCTTTCTTGAATAAAAAAAAGATGCCTTGATCTGCTGGCTGTAAGAATTTTCCATGGGTACCTAAAAATTGTACAAACAAACAGAAATATTCTGCTCTACCATGGACATGTATACCTCATTATATCGGTTCTTCCCCGTTTTTTTTTGTATTACTTATGTTGTCGAGATCACTTTTTTACAAATTTGCTGCTGGCAATCGACCGGCAACGTTCGACCATCTAATTTCTTCACATCAATTCTACGTTCGTCTTTGTCAGATCGGTGAACTGGTGGCCTATCTCTGCTCAGGAGGCAGCGGTAATATTAGAGGGTCGTCTATCAGCATCGATGGAGGATGGGTAGCACAGTAAGCAAGCATTCTATAAAGATAAGAATAACATCCTACCCTCCCCCCCACCCCACACCCAATTCCCACCTCTGGAATGTTAAAAGGGGTCCAATAGTAAAGCAGCTCCCTGTTGTAACATCAATTCCAGATAAGTACTCGCAAAGTACTTGTGTGTGTACCGGGGTACTCTAAAGTTAGCACGAGTATTCATTATCCAAGTAAGAGTACCAAAGAACAAGTACCAGCACCCTATGACTTAATGCCTATCGAGTATGAGTTCTTACCCCCACCCCACCCCTCAGAAAAATTTGTGGTATATATATGAGTATTACTGGACAAGTACCAGCACCACCCTATGACTTAATGCCTATTGCATATGAGTTCTACCCCCCCCCCACCCCTCCCCTCAGAAAAATCTGTGGTAAATATGTAGTACGAGTACCACTGGACAAGTACCAGCATCACCCTACCACTTTATGCCTATTGCCTATTGCATTTCTCCTACACAGAATCCTTTTAAGTACTAAAAATCACTAAACTGTAATAAACATGTACCGTTAATACAAGGCACTCGTATACAAGAGACCGATCCGATCACGACCCATACTCCTAATTAGCATAACAATGGCTGTCCCTCGAATCTGAAGATGTTTGCTCCCACATAGTGTGATGAACATTCATTTTATGGCAAATCTCCTAGGGTTTTACATATAAGCACTCATTAAAGTACTCGAGTGTCTGTATCGGGTACTTGAAATCATTGCTCGAGTATTTTGATGAGACGAGTTCGAGCACTGTATTACTTTTCCTATCAGTTTATAACGTCCTATACTTGTGAATTGCTTTCATTTCTCCTGGTGAGAACTTGCCGGACATAAACATAGGAGCATGCTATGTATTCAGTTTTATACCATATTTCCATCAAATTGTCAAATATGACAATTTTTGTCAGATGTTACAAATGCAACACAAATTTGTAGCTTTAAAAGGAATGGTAAATGTCATCCAATGTTTTATCCAAACTTTGAACAAGCTATTTGCTGTCAAGACTTCAAAATATTTGCTTTCATGAAGATGCTAAACGTCTAAAATATTCTTATAAAATATTCTAAAAATAAGTTTGAGGAATGTATCATGAGAAAATTAATTAAAAAAAACAAACAAATTATCTCAATTTTATATGGAAATCAGAATCTCGATGCTAGTTTTACAATATTCTATATTTTAATGTTAATAATATTCACGTACTATACCATATGTTTATATCTGCATATTCAAATCCTACAATATACATTATAAATTGTACCTTTTTATTTGGAATCCAACATTACCAAAGGTCTTAATTTTACAGTAGCCTGAAACCATAATTTTGCCAAACATTTCATTAGTTTGACTAATTGATATGTTATAATCTCTAGCCATAGTTTAAAGGTCAACATTTTGTGATAACATATTTTGTCTATTCAGATATTAATTGTTTTTTTTTTCTGTCTTGCCATAGTAATTGATGCTAAATATATTTGTACTTATTAATTTTTAAAAACCTTTGAATTGTAATATACAGTCTAACTGTAATTAACACTGAAATGTGTTTCTCTGAAATATCGTCAAGAAGTAATGGTGCTAGAAATATTAGGATATCCAGAGGCATTATATATTATTATATATTATGAAAAAGTATGCAAATTCAGAAATCAATAATTTTGTTGTTGAGATTTTTGGAATAAATCTCAACAATCTTTTCTTGATGAAATTTATTGAATAAATCTGTCGTTCAGAATAATACCTTTTAATAAGTTCATCAATCTGAAATTGTCATGTTCACTTCTGAAATAAATGATCCGTCCAAAGACTTCAGTTTCTACGACAACAGCAACATTATACGTGAATGATTTATTTTGATGTAACGAAAAACATTCGACTACCTCGCAGTGTAAAAATAACTATGCAAAAGAATAGAATATTTTTAATTTTGGTATTTTACCTTTCATTCTTATGAGTGCCGAATGTTTACCCAAACTGTCTCGGAGATGGCATATTTTCCACCCGTGGCTGGTTAAACAAAAAATTAATGCCATATAAAGCTTAAAAATGTTACATGTTAAGTCCTTGATCTTTCGTAGAAGTTTTGGGACTCCATTATCTTACCGAACATCAAGGTCTTTTACAATAGTAAAAGAAAACATTTTGTTCAACGGAAGAAAAAAGAAGTTAGAAAAGAAAACAATGAGTGTTTTGTTTTTTTACTTTGTTATTATTTTGCTTCTTAAGTCTATACAAAATACTGTTACATTTGATACAAGGTGAAAAAAAAATAAAAATAAAAGATAAAGATAAATGGTTTGGATTAACTGCAGTACTTCCCCTAACACACCACCTTCTTTGAGTTGAATAATAACTGTGAGATAAATATTCATGTGCTTTAACTGAATATGCATTGAACATGTACAAATGGTCCTTCCTTTTTCATGCATATAAGAGATATACACTTAATATATACTTTATTAATCCTTGGTTTAGAATGATGAATAACGTACTGCGCTTTTCACATATTTTGTTTGTTCTTTTTCATACAAAGTCGGTCAGCCAAATATTTCTATCCTTGTTCAAGGAATGATTTAAGTGAAACATTAGCTACTCTCTCCATATTATCATACTTGGGCATATATAATAAATTTAAGGGTATAAAAGCCAATGGGAGTGATGCATTTTTCCTTATGAATATTTATGAGCAAGGATGTGGATAATTGCATCAGCTGCCAGATGTATATGACTATAAAAACAAAATCAAATAATGACTAAATTCAATCACATCGTCTAATCCTTTAATCTCAACTACCCTAGCAAACATCTATTCAAAACAGTACCCAATGTTCGCAAACTTAGACGTTCCTTAGATGTGGCTGCCTGCCCTCCCCAGCGATAGAACCTGTACATTTGCCTAAAGGGGGGGGGGGGAGGGGGTTCTTGGAGAAAGCTAGCAGGACTGCTAGTGTACAAACGTTGATTTATGACTAGTTCTTTTCAAGAGTCTAATGTCACAGAACAGTTTGCTCCAAAACCTGGCCTACCACCAATTACCAACCATCACCACTCCCTCCATTCCTTTGGCCACACTTCGTGGTTTGAAATTAATCAGCTTGTGAGTGGGCACATGGACATCTCATGGTGCCTCCCCCCCCCCCCCATAAAAAAAAAGAGTAAAATGTAGATGTTTCTACCTTGAAAATACCCGCCACCAAACCAAGATAAGAATTATATATTAGAGCAGTAAAAAAGGAAATCTTTTTCTTTTCTCTGTGACTTTTCTATTCTTCTTCTTAAGTACATGATGCCCGAGTTAATCTTAGCAAAATAAACTTATTTCACCGATTTGGTATTTTGATCAGAAACGAAAAACAAAAGCACCCTCCTTGAGTTATTATTTTAAAAGACCTAATTCTTAAACCTAGAGAATGACCTGTTTTGTTTAAGACCGAAAATCTCGGTTTAATATAAAAAGTCATTTTATGACCTGTATTTCATAACACATATTGAGGTGACGCAGGGGTAGCACACGGATTACATAGAGAGAATAAATAAACCTACACCAAACTTGGATTAAACATGGAAAAATGTACACAGCCAGGAACAGTATATATACAATTGCATAGTCTGGAGGTGAATTACAATAACTCATATTTTTTAAATTTATTTTATTTAAAACTTGCTTTATATGTTGTATTTATCATTTTTTTTTATCGTATCCTTTCTCTCTTCTCATATACCTCCTCCTCATCTTTTTCTCATTTACATGTAAATGTAAAGAAACTGGATAAAATGCAGGTAAACAGCCCGGGACAACTTCTTGTACACGATGACCGATCGACCCAAAAAATGGGAAAGAAACAGTGGAAAATGACGATTAATAAAAGGTCGCCAAAATCCAGGGTGACACTTAAACAAGGTGAGCTTTGCAAACGTAAAAATATAATTGTCACACTTGTTATGTCACTTTTGGCAAAAAACCAGAGCTTCTTTTGCATTTTTTAAAAAGTACAACAATGGAAACAATACCTTTTGTTTTGAAAGTACAGTTACATCGTCTTTTGCAGGCTACAGAACAGTTTGGCTAATCGGTAATATGCTACTGTCAACATCAGCCGCCTTGTTGCAGTATTATAATAACAATACACTTTTGACACGCCAATTAGGGCAAAACTACACATTACATTAATTATGTAATTAAGTATGTAGTTAAATTAGTTAACTGTGTAAAGTTCACCTTTGCTTTCACAACTTCAAATGATTTCCTTGTGGTTACGAGTTGTTTGGTGCAATTAGTTGAGAGGCACAAAAATCCGCTTGATGGCCTTGACGAACTTGTGAAAGAGCCTTCCTTGTGTGTCGCCATGGAAATTGATTGAACACAAAAATTGTAATACCATAACGATTGGACATTTCAAGAATGCCAAAAGAAATGGCGAAAAAGAATCTTTCAAACTTTATAGCCCATTGAGCAGATCGGGCAGGTTTCCCTTTCGATAAAACGGCTAAATCAACATTTCGGGCATTTTGTACGGGAAAGATCTGAATTTTTCAAATTTGGTGCTACTTTCGTGTGAATGCATAATTTAGCAAAACGAATGAGGTCAAAATGGCATGGCGAGTCAGCTGAAACCATTCAGAAGGAAAAATAATCATTTCTAAAAACAAGTTGCATCTAGAAATTTCTTAAATAACAGTTAACACAGTAAATCACAGAGGATCTATGATCAAGGTGTGCATCTTCATGAAATTCTCGATATATCTCGACAGCTATTAAAGCAAAAATTTCAAAAGTATCGAGTTTTCAAGGAGAAATCAAACATGAAGATTATAAGTTTTGAAAAAACATTTGACGATATGACATGAGAGACCACCTACTGCGATCCATAGCAGGGAAAGAATCGATGGGATAGCCCATCAGAATAGGTTACATTTAATCCACCCCTTATCATTTTTGACCATTCTTAAAGGGTCAAACAATTTTTGTTGAAAAAAAAAGAAAAAAAAAAAAGAATTCTACACTGTTTTGAAACTTCGTCGGCCCGCATCGGGGCCCGACCAAACTCTTTGCCAATCTGAGGAATTTGAATTTACGGATCACAAACTTGAACGACAATGAAACTTGGTCGGTGAAAACAGAGAATACAGATGCCAAGATTTCACTGAAGCAGAAGGAGAATACATATCTATTGCCGAGATGAAACTAATGGTTACCATGGTAACTAAGAAACCTAAGCCCCAATACACCACCACACCTCTGCCTGTATTTTGAGAGATTTTCTTTTAGATTGTCCTATGAGAATGTTCTACCAAACCACATAACAGCTCTGCTTTAAAGCCTGATTTAACCAGACGAAAATCCAGACTGGTTTTTATGACAAACGGTCACATTTAACTAATCAATTTATCAGAACACTGTAATACTACCAGGGGTAGCATGGACACTTCAAAGTTCGGACACCTAAGCCTTAAAACATCCCAAAACTATATCTTCTGGTATAAATCACCTGAAAATATACTTGATATGGTGGGAGAAGTGTGTTATATTACGATACACAGCCAAACTTTCTTTCCTGCAAACTGTTTTCACGTTGTATTCCAAGAAGATTCTTCGTGATTGTGGAACTGGTATTTCTTTGCTAGAGTATTGCGAAGTTCGGACACCCGGCCCACAGTGTGGCGCTGGTGATAAAATTGGTGG
The DNA here is from genome assembly GCA_020650975.1 of Apostichopus californicus. NCBI lineage: Eukaryota > Metazoa > Echinodermata > Holothuroidea > Aspidochirotida > Stichopodidae > Apostichopus > Apostichopus californicus. Next base: position 38,971 of record JAIPMN010004201.1, on the reverse strand, counting down.
CGCAGTTGCTCTTTCAGTAATTATAACAGACTTCATAGATCTCCGTCATTTTATTGACAAATATGTAAGTACTTACTTGCACACAGGTCATTTTGGAGAGAAAATAACTGTAGCTTTGTAGGTTTTTCGTGAAATTGGCTGTTGCTATAGGTTGTCATGGTGAAATCGTGTATTTCTTAGGGGTGTCCGAACTTCGCAATACTGACTATACTGAAGATCACTGAATTTTAATGAAATTTAGGGAAAATAATGACATGGCCTGCGATAGAATATTCCTGATGAAGGGGGGGGGGGGAGGGAGACAAAAAAAAACAGATGGATCTAACCTAAAGCCCTGATTTCAAAGTATTCAAGGAATTAGTCGAGTACTTAAACAGACACACAAGTCGAAATCATAGCATCTTTAAGAACATGTGACGTCATGAATTTCAAGCTTAACGAGAGATGACCTGTTTTGCCTCCGTCCAGCACAATTTGGAAGACGTTTCAACTAAAAAAGAAAAATTTTGTATTTCAGTTTTTTCCTTTTGCCAAGCACCATCTAGTCACCCATGAAATGTGTAACAGGGGGGGGGGGGAGTGGGTGGGTGTGAGAGGGGGTTTGTGTCTGTGGACTGCAAGTTATACCCTTCATACATCGTAAGGACTCTATAAATATATCATCTCAAAGCAGCAAACATGCCACCTAAGGGTGGCAACTGCCTCCTACACCGCCACCTCTCTCTCTTTGGTAATTCCTACTGGTTTACAGCCATATTTGCTCAATTGCTGTTCACAGAGCTGGACAAGAGGCAGACACTAGCAGATCGGTTCGTATTGCTCTTCATTTGTATGTATCCTGGGGTCTCAAAGACATGACCGTGGCTTGGGGGTGGGGTAGGGTGGTCAACGTTATGTGTAGTCTCTTCGTCCATAAACAGGTTGTCTGTAAAGAAACAGCCAATGAATAGTCAAATGGGGGTGATGTGGGAGCAGGGGGGGGGGGGTGTGAGGTGGAACAAGCGACTTGAAAAGAGCCTAAGTTGTTACATTTATAAAAATTAATTTTCCATATTTTCCAAATTGCTCTTTTTGAAGCTTATGGGCAATGGGGAGAACCAGGGTGCTCTAGAGGCAGTTATGTCAAGAGACCCCCCATCCCTCAAACCCTTGTGAAGTCTCTCTCAATGGAAGAAAAGCCTACTTATTAAAGCCCACAGTATATTGTAACTAAACATTACTACTTATCGGATTTGATTAGGAAGCTGGTGGACCCCCCAACCCCCATTGCTCTGTTTGGCACTCCCCAATTGCCCAACCAGTCAATCCAACCCTCTTTGCTTCCCCTTCAATCCAACCCTCCCCTCTTTGCTTATATTTTGAATCAGTGTCCACTTGGGCCTCCCATATAATCAATACACACGAGAGACAAGTCTGTGCAACATATCAATAACAATGAAAAACATTACTTCTTTAAATTATGAAGATATTTTCACAGGTTCATAAATCAGAATGCAAAATGCATTGAGGTTTCGATGACTTCATAGATGTTAGACTTCTGCTTGTTCACCAGAAACAGCTCTTATGATATAAATGTCCCAAAGCACTATTTTGATGTACTATGGCACAATAAAGGCACACTATGCCACAATGCCACAAAGTACACTATGCCACACTATGCCACAAAGTACACTATGGCACAATAAAGAAAAGTCAGTCTACTGTACGTGGCAATACACACATCCACCAAAACAATAGGGGTTTTGTAATCAATGTGATACATCCACACACCAAGTATGTGAAGTAACCATGATTCCTACCTTGGGATATCATGTTGAAGGGTTTTCCGAGTTTGACCTCTGGTGACCTCAAATGACCTTTGACCTACACAACCAATAACAGGATTTGTGTACTCAACATGGCAAATCAATATACCATGTACCGAAAGTATCCTTAATATCTAACCATGAGATATCATGTTTAAACAGTTTTCCGAGTTTAACTGCTGCTGACCTTTTGACCTCCACCAAAAACAACTGTTCTCTTCTATTCGCAACCATTCGCATCCACATGCCAGGTGTGAAAAGTATTCATTCTTCCTAATTTGAGATATCGTGTTTACACGGTTTTCAATATTTGACCTCTGGGTAACCTCATATGACCTTTGACCTCCACAAAAAACTATAGGCTCATTCTCAATATCATGCATGCACATGTCAAGTACGAAAAGTATTCATACTACCTATTATCAGATATCATGTTTACAAGGTTTTCACAGTTTGACCTCTGGTGATTTCAGATGACATTTGACCTCCACCAAAAACAATAGGTTTCTTCTACTTGATATGGGGCATCAACATGCCAAGTATGAAAAGTATCGATGATTCCAATCTTGAGATATCGTTTAAAAGCTGGACGTCACACACACACATATACGTGACACGCATAGGCCTACATACACAGACATATATGCCATCATGACTGCATAGGGGAAAAAAACATTTAGTGGTTCCGATATCTGAACATATTCATACGATTGATGAGATATTGACATTTTAGGAATTTTACATTAAGCCCTGCCCACTCATTAATATGCATTAAACCCCACCACAAACAATAGGGATCATCTACTGACCTTGACAACATATATACCAAGTATGACATCATTCACATAATGCCTTTGTGAGATACCATGTTTTCATGCTAAGGAGTCACATACACACACACACACATACGCCCACACGCCAACTGGACTGCATAGGTTGCGATGGATGAAAAGCATCCTCACCAATAATGTTTGTACCCAAGAAAATATGGCACCTCTGCCCAAGGTTACCATAAATTGATTGAAAATTGCTAACCTTGTTTCGATGAGCCGTTGCCATGGTTGGATCCGAGGAGGTCCTCCATGCTTCGAACTCTTCGTACATCCTGTCTGATGGCATTTCCCCCCTGTTTGTCCATATCGGCATACATTGGATCGGTGTCGTTCGATCTCTTGGCTGTATCTCTGTTGGCGGATGGGCCCCTGGCATTGATGTACCGTTGCATCTTATGGACCGAGGTGGTCTGCCCCCTCATCGATTCGTAGGTCATTTCCAATCGTTCGGCTCTGTCAGCGGCAGCCTTCTGAAAGACTAATATCTCGTAATCCAATTCTTTGACGATATCCGAACCGGTGGATTGCCGCGGCCGCGGCCCGCAGGGGCTGAAGCGTACCCTGTTCTCTAGGGTCGTCGAAATATTGTACCGGAGCAGCTGGTTCTCCGCCACCTTTCTGGGGGTGTCGTAATTTCCGCAGGCACCGGCCTGGACGTGCTTCCCGGGGGGAGTGGGGCCCACCGATGACCTGGGACTGACATAGGAAGCACTCGATCGGTCGGATGCCTTGGATGCATTCGAACCCCTCCGGTCGTCGTAAGGACAGTGGTCGAACGTCAGGGAGAGTGGCACGCTACTCTGACGCTCCAGTGTCTTTAAAATGTTTTCTCGGTCCTCCGGGGAGAGAGGATCCGGTAGAAGAGCTTGTCTGAACGGTATGTGCTTCTCCGTCATGATCGTCGGTTCCTCCAGGGGGACCGGAGGAGGAGGATAATCGGGTTCTCCTTCGTCCTCCTCCTCGGTCGTATCGAAGGAATGTCCCTGCATCTCGAGGATGCCCCGAATCAGTCTCGGGTTACCCCGGATGAAATTGTCTTCGGGATCTATGATGCAGCGGTCGAAGGCCGCGCTTTTCAACTCCGACCTCTTGCTGTGCATGTCTACATCGTTGCTAACTGTGTATGATCTCTGCATCTCTGGTTTACTCTTGACTAACGGTTGCAGAGGCAGGCTCGTTCCATCTACAGTTTTGCTTCTTTTGATGAGTTGGGGTTTCCTAGGGGGCAGTCTGGGTGGCATCCTACTCTTACTTCTCTTACAAGGTAACAAAGGGGGCTTAGGTGCAAGGTCCAAGCCATCGCTGTCTTGGGCATAACAATTTGGGAGGTCAGTGCTCTCCCTACGGCGGTGCTGAGGTGATGATCTCGGTGACAAGGTGGCGAGGCTTTTCATGGTGTCATGAAGGAGGGCATTGGTAGATGTCCTGGAGGGGGAACGGGACACTGGAGGAGACGCTCTGGCTTGGAAGTCTAAACTGTCGTTTCCATTATCCTGACAAAAAAGGTGACGTGGTGACGATCTCGGCGAGGAGGTAGCATGGTTACTCGTGGTGTCCTTGGAAGGTTTCCCATATGCCAGAGTGGTCGTTGGGGATGGTGGATCTAGTTCTACATTAACGCTATGGGTGTTGTGAAAGGGTTTTACACTGGGGGGTTTCCTAGGGGGTATAGGCGGGGTGGTGTGTAAGTTATGTGGGCGATTAGTCTACAGATGGAGGCGATCGGGTAATGAGGAGAGAAAGAGAGAGAGAAAAAAAAAAGAAAGAGTGAGTGAGTGAACCATTCAGCTGTTAGAATATAAATCAGATATACAATGAATATTCACGAGGTAATTAACAATGGGGTTACATCATGCTACTATTATATACACAATGTCTAATATGATTCAATACCAGTGGCACAATCAGCCATAGACTGATCCCCCTACCCCCCCCCCCCAAACCCCCAAACACACACAAACCCTTTCTAACATGTCTAAGAGCCCTTTTGCCAGCCTTCCTCATTTAAATATGAAAAGTAAATAAAGCTGAAAATCATACTAAAACATTTCTCCAACAAATATCCCTGCCCCTCCCCTCCCTCCCTCCCCCTCTCCCACAACCCAGAGAGGAGAAATAGCAGGTTATGCCACTGATATATAAAACATTCAAAGCAAAAGAGGATACAGAAGGAAAATGTATAATAAATTGTCTCAGAAAAACCGACAGGAAAAAGTTTGCTTTGAAAATGCATTACGTATACACATTAATTATTTCTATGTCAGTATATATTTTAGTTGCCTCACTCGGCACCTTATCACCTTACTTTCTTTAAGATATTTTTGGCCGACCGAAGCATCATAAGAACAAGAATGAATTCCAATTAACTTTACCAAAGTTTAAAGAAACAACTTTTTTCTCATCGCTTGAAAATTCTGATGATTAAGCTTCAGCAAAACAATTTCTTCAATTACAGAGCTCTTGTCTCCAAATTATTATCAGTATTATTATTATTACAATTTTGTTTTCATTTGTTTTGCTTAAGAGGGATGGTGGTGGGGGGATAAGGGAGGGGGGACAACAACTATATCAATTTTCAAAAAACTACAATTTCATCTATAAAATTTAAAAAAAAAATACCTTGAAAAACACAGATTTGTCTAAAACTAGAAAGAATGAAGTGGTGGTAGGGCTCAGAATTGGAAAGATTGGAGCAAACTCTTCCGGCTACACTGAAATGTTGAGGCCTATACTACTAGTGAGTGGATCTAAAAGGCTGTTATTTGATTTTGCTTGTGAATACAAGTGGAAAATTGGCCTTTCGAGCAAAAAAAAAAGTTGTTTTGGTGTATACATGCAGAAAATATAAAATTCAAACACTTTTTCTTTTCAGATTCATGAAATTTAAATGTAAGTAACATACATTATAACGATGATAATTATCTGCTACGAAGAAGCATTTTCTTTTGGAAAATTTGGCAAAATTTTATCATAAAAGTAACAAATGTAATATTCAAATATCTGCTAATAACGATAATTATCTGTTTCAGAGGACCACTTTCTTTCGGAACAACCCCTACCTAACCCCAACATATATTTCATGCTTCTTTGTAAACAGATATTTTGTAAATTTTAAAGTTTTTGGAGAAAAGTTGACAAAATAATAATAGCACATGTTGATAGGAAACTGCAGATTGGGCTTCATTTGAACTTAATAGTTTCATTTCTGCCTCTCTGATCCTTAACATTTCTTTCCAGAGAAATTTAAGTAAATATTTTCAAACCAAAGAGGATATTAAAAGTTACACTGAATCAATTCAGTTATGTTTCGTAACTTCAATAATTTGATGGGTCCCCTTTCATCAAGAAATGTTAGAATTTTTTCTCTTCTAGTAATGTTTTCATATGAATTAACAAAATGCACCAAGAAGTTATAATTTTTTGCAAAACAAAGTTGCAACAGTTATTTATAAACAAAAAAGTTGTAAGTATGATATTATTGAACCCTTGTTATAATGCTGTTTCAAGCCTCTGCAGCAAAAGGGTTAAAGCTGCCCAAACGCTCGTTATCTACAAATGTTAATCACCACATTGGCTTATCTTTCTCTATACCAAAACATATTATCATATTTTACTGAAAATGTTTCCAAGTTTGGTTTTAGTTTGGTCATGTACCAAAAAAAAATGTAGAATCTCTGAAATATTAGTTTTACGTCAAAACTGCAAAAGAATTCCATAAAACGTTTGAACAGAAAATGATGAGAGGCTGCCCAATCTAGCCAGAATTTCACTTAATTTATCGACTCTGCTAGATCATATTTCTCTCTTTTGAATGTTCAAACTGAATTTTTGTACTGGAAATATGAATATGATCCTCATAGCCAACTGACGTAATTGCTTGTCATAAACCTCCATTTTTGGTAGTATTAAAATTTCATCAGTTGGCTTAATATTGCTACATAACAATTTAAGTTTTAGTTGGCTAGTTCTAATGGATGGTTAACATATTTTATTCTTTTAGACAGTCTAAAAGTGGTAAAATTTGGGCAACGATCAATCAAGAATCAACTTTTGTTTTCTTCAAGAGCTATTCATCCATAATTTGTGACGTGCATAGAATGTCTTCGGGCAGGCTGTCATCTTCCCGCAAAAAATGAACCAAAATTTTAAGCGCCTTTTTTCATTCACAAATGGAAAGTGATTTCCGGTGTAAACCAAAATTCATCAAATTCATAAATAATGGGAAGGAATTAATGACCAGCTGTGCAGTATCTATAGGTCTGCAGTGTCACTCTAAGATACGTTACAGCTAGAGAGCGTTATAACTGACAACATGTAAGACAGTGTGTATATATATGGCTAAGGTGCAAAGAGCTGTTGAAACTGAAAGGTTATATTGTCATCATGTAAAACGGCAAGCAAACATGGGTGTAAAACGTGTGTTATAAAATAACATAAATACAAAAATACATACCATATATACACATTCACAGAAAAATCAAAAGAGAGAGTGGGCAATTTTTTTTTTCAAAACCAAAAATAAAATCTCCAAAAACCAGGGTAAATTTCAAATTGCCAAGGAAGGTGGTGGTTTTTCCCAAAATAATTTCGGATGCAAAGCATTTCGGGTATCCTTTGAGAGGAGATCAAATGTGCACCGACCCAAAATGAATAAAAAGCAAAGGTCATTATTAAAAGTATGGGAGAAAAATTGTTAGAAGCAAAGGTTTGACTTTAAGCCAGTTTTGTTATTGACAAGTCAAAGAGATGTACATTTTACTGGGCAATTTCCGGGAAACTCTATAAATGGATAATATCCGCCTGTTACAGAGAGCGAAAGTATAATAAATGCACACGAGTAACATATATTGACATATTATTATCATATTAACCAATCATCAGTCACCAATTTTGCATGCAAAAATTTAGATTCACATGAATGGTACAAAATTTATGACAAAATGTTACGTGTCAGATTGACATATTACGAGACAGTTAGCGGGAGGTTAATCCATGAGGCAACGTTACGGGTGCAAAATGGGGTAGGGGGAGAGAAGAAAGAGAGAGAAAAACTCATTAGTGGTGAAAAATGCTAAAAATTGTAAACGATTCGTCCCAAAACTTAAACAAAATTTAACCGAACGAAACAACAATTAAAAGTTTCGTTAACTCAATATCGTGACTTCTACTGAAAGGAATAGTGAAATAGTTGTGAGACTTTATCAATAAGCTAGAAAGCAATTTTGCATAAAATTAAAAATCTTAAATATACATGTGAACTTGTGTAGCATCCCTTCAAACAAAACTAAAGTTGATTCGAATATTGTGAAACTTGTGCGTTGAAGTGATAATTGAACAAAGTGAAAATTAAACTGACGCCGTGCAAGGAAGCAATTTTTAAAAATGGCATTGACCTTGAGAGTAACTAATTAAGTTCATTTAAACAAACAGAAACAGAGAAATCGAAAGACGAGTGGCATGAACAATAGAGATTTAGATTAAGGCTATTAATATGTTAGTCATTTACTACTCAATAATGATCAAACGATCTTCTTGATTATAAAAACAATGTTTCATTTAAGTCTACATCCCTAAATATTAACATGATTTCGGACAGTTGTGTTTACATAATTAGGTGTTCTGGGCTAGTTAGGAGGTACAATAGGTAGGAGTAGGAGAAACAGAACATAGTACTGCCAATTAACAGATATATACTTTGAGAACCACTGTGCTTCCCTTAATCCCAACCTATTCAATGTCAATTTCAAATAACTGGATTTTCTCACAACATGGAAATCCCCTAGATTCAATTTTAGAATCGGCTCCACATTTACCTTGATAGAACATCATTTAATGGTAAATAAAACATTGCAAGATGTCAATTTCATATTGGTAATTTTTAAGAGTTCATTCAACTTTTCATAGAAGACACTAACAAATTTACGTAGGACTTATTCCGATCTTGTGAAGTGAAAATTGGGACTTGTTAAGAGGCAGCAAGGCGTTATTACGGACGAACAGTCATACCGACAAATATCAGTGGTAGATGCAACAGCCATACAGACTTGTCATTTTGTTAAATGCATAATAAACAGCTTGACAGTTTCCCTTGTGTGTGTGTTTTTTTTATTCTTCTTTCTTTCAATTTTTTTTTACCTTAAAAATTCCTTGCTCTGGAATTTGATAATTATCCATGATAACAATTTCAAAAGTTCTCTTTTCTGGTAATTTTGTTTTGCAAAGTTTTGTGCCAAATTTGTGTGGAAATTTGACGTAACAAGAATGAATAATTTGAACCATTAACGAAGAGACAAGTATGCTTTGATAAAATGACAAACATTGATACCTATTGCATAACTACCGATACATTTGATTAAAGTGTTTCAATTTGATATGAAACAGACAAACAGAGGATTATTTTTTTTCAAGGGGGGGGGGTGAAGGGGAGGGTGCTATATTTTGCACACTGCCTCTAATGATACACGACAATGGATTATGAATAAAGTGATACTAATGGCAAACATGAAGGTAGTCAGGCAGATGTATAAACAATGCTAACAAATTCTATCTTTGCAGGTACTATATGAAAGAGGAGGCAGGGAGTTAGATTTTGGGAGGGATCTCAGCAAGCTCTCAATCCTTCCAGTGATGTCATCATTTTTTGGACCCTACTTTTTTTTTGTGCAAATTATTAGCATCTGTTAACATTGCTTTCAAGGAGCAGTTTGATTTGAATAACACTTCTCATTTTAAATTTCCAATTTAATTCTTTTGCATATTCTTCTCTTTTCCTGCTTTCCTGTTACATTTTAAAGAAGAGAATCTCATAAGAGAATAAAAATAACATAAGAAATTTTAAATCCAAATCTGCTCTATCAAAAATGTGGGAGGAATTTAAGCAGCAATTATTCAAGCAATGTTTCTCTTATAACACTAGGGTCCAAAGCACCTATACTTCCTCGTGTTAGGCAATTTGCACATCTTATGCATGTCCCCTTCCATCCCATCAACAACAAAATTCCCCTATTTTGTCCTTTTTTCATTGAATTTCATCACATCATCTTTGGGAAAGGTGTTCACATCTATTTTGAGTCATTGATTTGTAGTTAATTAAATTCCTCAACAAATTCCTAACTGCATTATAAAAAGTTGATATATGAATATTTAACAAATATTTTTTTCTTGTTAGACTTTTTTGTACACATATCTATATATATGACTACTCTATTGCAAAGAATTGGCACTTACTTTGTATACAAAAGAATGGAATATGTGCTGTATACAAAATAATAATAATTTGATAAACAAATAAATAAACAAAAACACCCATAAAGTTGCAATAATTTACAAGCAATCTTTTGAGATTATTGTGCAAATGTGTTGTTCAACCACTCAAAATTTTCTACAAGAGTGTAATATTTTGCAAAGTTATTTCTGCACTTATTTTTCATATCTATGCAACAGGAGCAAAGGAAATCACAACAGCATCAAGCTACAAATTACTTCATCAGATGGTTTTATGAATCCCTACCCTATTAACATTTTTTCTAATTGAAAACTCATCATTCCACTATTAATGAGTAATTTGAAAAAACCAAACTGACCTTATTCATTTTGTCATATGTTACACACTGATATCATATGATATCAGTGAATTACTCTGCCCTTGGATAATGCTGCACACAATAATGTGTAAAGTGGCACGTAGGGAGCAACTAAGTTCTCATGGCTATGAAAATGCAAGACCACATTAAAATCCCAAACAGGAAACAGGATTCTCTAAGCTTCTAAAAGCAATCAGCAATTTCTAAATGAAATAACACTTCATTTAATAATTTAACATGTGTTTTTTTTTCTTTGTCACCTCAGTGTGTTAAAATTTGATCCTTATCTTTTGGTCTTTGAAAAGACAATTTCAATGAAATTGATAACATGAAAATGGGGACAGCCATTAAAACTCAATCAATCCAAGGCAGTCACTGATTCATTGAACTTCTTGGGGATGAGACCAGTCCTGTGATTGACTACATTTACACATGACTTTCCTTGCACACATGATTGAAAGTAAAGAGCAGTGAAGTCTTGCTTTTCTTTGTTTTTCATGTAGATGCAGTAGAAATTTTAAGGGGGTGGGAAGCCAGGATGGCAATCTGAATTTATTTTTCACGGCCTAACATGGAACAATAATACCTAGGTCTTCAATGTTACCGCCCACCCCATGTGGAAATAAGCCACACCATCACCCACCCAGCTTCCCCGACCCAAAGTCTGGTTATGCACACCATGGCTTTTCATCAAAAACATTCATTAACAGGCAGAAAGTTTCCCCCCTCCTGTCCCCCTCCCCTTTACGATGGTCGCTTGTGGTTTGATGCTGAGTGACTCCCTTCTCTCTCATCTTGAGTGGCTAACATTCTCACCTGATCATTCTCCGGCAGGTCTGGTAATCCCTTCCTCCTCTGGGGTGACCACCCTGGCTCTAATCTGACAGGTGACCTCTTAGGTGATATTGCCCCTTCTGATCTGAGACCCACTTGGTCTTCTTCCTCTTCAGATGTACTGTGTCTTGTCTTGACCGGAGATTGATCGGAGCTTTCAGAGCTGTTCTCTGCGCTCCTACTTCTCCTCCTCGGTCTTCTTGGACGCCGCTCCTGTTGCAATTTCTCCAGTGTCTCTGCACTCAATCGGTAAACTTCTTCTTCGTTATTGTTGTTGTTTGGCTCCCCCGGAGGGTCACCACCTACCGGACTCTGAGACGACGTTTTCGCTAGATCGCTGCGAGGAGATCTCGACGGCGAGTTCTCTGGTTGTAATGGCTTTAAGAGAGATGTCACCTGATGCAGCGTTGACACAGGTTCCCTGGGAGGCAATGGGGGAACTTCTTCGTGATAGGCGGTCTCGAACCTACTCGTCAACACCCGCACACTTTGTCGTTGAGTTGCCTTCGAAGTCTTATCTGGTTCACAAGAGGCGCCGTCCTGTGGAGACAACTCACTGGAACTAGTCGGAGAATTAACCGAGGCCGTTTTCCTCAAGACCACTTCCTCCTTGTCCACAAAGTTCATTCTTCTCGGCTTTGGGGGTACCGCTGGCGGCTTCCCGTCGACTTTGTCCGAGAGTTTTCCTCCTATCAACACATTGTAGGCAAACAGACCATCATCTGCATCGTTCGATCGAAAACTCTGCGATTTTGGTAAATTGTCCTTGGGTGGTAATTGCTGTCCGGTCTCTTTCAGGCTAGAACAACGAGTGACCTGGGAGGTCTGATTCATTGCAAACTGGAAATTGTAGGTGCCTGGATCCGGAGATAACGCCAGGGAGAGTTCCTCGTAGTCTGCTCGTCTCGACCTCTTTGCTGTGGAACTCTTCACAGAGGGCTGGTCCACGTCATCGAACATCTCTATAGATGTATCCGTTATCGACTGAGGAGCAGAGTCTTGCACGGGTGATGGGGGCGTTTCGCCACCGACCACGACGTCGTCTAAATATTCATTGGAGTCGTTTTTCGGGGTCGTCGAGGACAGACGTTTAAACTCTGTCCTCCACCTTCTCTCGTATCTGGCGTTATCGCTGGCTGGGTGTGGTGACTCCACCACCGGCGGCGCAACCCCGGAGGCCTCAGAGTGCCTCCGAGTGAGCACTCTACCGGCGGAAGGGTCCTTGGGTTGCTCGGGGTCGTGACCCCTTCTAGACGGTACAAACCTCTTAGTCTGGCTCTGTGTGCAAATACGGTCTTTAATGATCATGTTATGCAAATTAAGCATGGTGTCAGGGTGTGATGAGGTGGAGGTGGCGGACAAGGGCAGGGATGCCATGCCACCAGAGGGGTGAGTGGTGTCGTTAGCATCATGGAAGTTAATAGATGAACCGACACCCACCTCCCTTGACTTTCCACCCTGGTTTATGGAGATGGGATTCGATTTAATTGTCGAGTTGTTGTTTTTCGTGCGGTTAGCAGTAAGTAGGTTAAGACCCTCACCTTCCAAGCCATTGGTTTCTTCGTCTTCCATCCTAAGCTGCGAACCGACCGACTCCCACGCCGATAGGCATTCTTCTAAGAGTGATCCCATCTCGAACGACTGTATAAAGAAATAAAGAGTAGTTAACTCACCACCTAGATACAGGTTTAATAGGAAGCATTACAGCTTTTTCCCTTTATAAGTGGAAAAGCAAATTTCAAGAGGGCCTACAAGAGACATCACAGAGTCATGAGGTATATTTAGGGGTTTAATGATTGTTCTTTTAGGCATAATAATAATTATACATATTCTTCAACATTATTCAACTTCTATAATCCTGAAATATCGAATGCTAAAATTAGTCATTACTGTTTTAGTGTTGACATAAACAGCAACGTTGTCTTTTATCATGATAATTATAAAGCCAGGGTATTAAACACTCTTTTACCTCTTGGTAGAACTAAAGAAACGATGACATCACGCATTGGGCCAAATGGCAAACTGGGGAAACATTGAATGCTAGCATAACCCTCAAATCACATCGGCTTCCCCCTCCCCCCCCCCGCCCTCTTTTACCCTGTAAGAATATCGTTAAGGGGGATTTCTTCCCAACACTTCACAACGACATTCATTAAAACACGACTCTTCTTGAATCATAACCTCAGTATCATAAAGCGGGAATTACACCAACCAACATTTTGTTTTTAGATAGTTGATGGTGTAGTATAGCAATTGAAATTTGTAAGTTTATGTAATGCTTAGTAATAATGCAAGCAAAGCACAGCATCTTTGTGACTTTAGTGCACGCTAGCAGCAAGTTGGTGAGGTGTGAGTAGAGGGAAATATTACTGTGGGTATCAGAGGAAGCATAACTACTCATGCTTTTTACAGGTGAGGAGGAAGACATATCAAGGTAACATACATGTGTGCAGGATAAAAAGTGAGAAGGGAAGGGAAATTAAAAAAAAAATAGGTTTCCAATATTGTTAAATGCATGCTCAGTGAAAAATAAACTTAAAGACTAAAAACTTAACAGTCAAAATAAAATATATATTAAATACAATATTATAACTGAAAGTGACACAAAATGTCCATTCATAAACCTCATTTGAACAATAACAAATTTCGAGATCGACTATTCAAGTTTGATAATACTTACCTTCCCCCACCCCCCCCCCCACCACCCCTTCCAGCACCTTTCATGTCATTACTATT
>JAIPMN010004201.1:0-20463 GCA_020650975.1 Apostichopus californicus | reverse complement strand
AAGCCGCAACCCCCCCCCCCCCCTACCACCCCTTCCCCCCATCATCCATGCTCCTAAAACACTGGTCGACAAAGGTTAATATTGAAAGGTCAATATATTCAAGGTGAAAATCTGCATTGCAGATCTTACATAATGTGTGTGTCTCTTCACACACAAGGCTGAAGACTTGATCAAGTCAAAAATATGACCTCATCGGGTTTCCCCACACGGACAGTTAGTGGGATGCAGTTTATATATTTGGTCTGTTTATAATGTTGGCGACAAGATTTACACAACAGATCTTTTTGATGCAACTCCTGAGTATCTAAACTAATTATACATTCTCCAAAGAGATCATTAATGACAGAATTGAAAGGTTTTCCTATAAAGAGAATCATCGTAGGAAAGCTGCAGATAAAGAGATACCAAAACAAAGATTGACCTATGCACGACCCCCAAAGATGGTTGCTATGGAAAGGTCAATGTCTCGGTGACAAGTATGATCATCTGCCTGATCCTCGACTGGGTTAGATATTTAATGAAGAGTTATACCCATGCTGCTATACTCTACTATCAAACGAAAGCAAAAAGCAAGTGAATTTCAGGCAAGAAAACCAGCAATTTTTTCATCGTTCTCTTAAAACAGGTATTATTGAATGATGATTGAAGTACTGCACATTTCCCAAGTACTATTTTTTTGGTTTCATTGTTTTGGTTTCTCTTTGCAGCTTTTAGCAATGAAAAGAGGGTGAAATTTTCTTAAAAACTCATTATAATATATACTATAACAAATATTGTAACAAGTATTAAGTGGATGTAAAGACTGATGCTAATCATAACATCGTAACTTGTAATGATACTCGGGAAGTTGAATAAATGCAAATACTTGACAAACATACATATTACCATACATAAATACCTAAGTGCATATATTGCTTTAACCCACTATAATCCTTCTCTAACCATATCAAAATATCTAAAACGTTTTGTTACTCGTCCATGGATAGAACTACCATAGGTTACTCCAGTATGCTTGCATCTGTTACTGTTGGAGCTACATTGTTTTTTGTTTAATACCAGAACTGAAGATGCATCTCCTTGTTACATCGAGTTTTCATTTATCGTTTGTTCGTTTAGAGTTTTTCCCCTCATCTCACAAAAGAAGCCTGTTGTTGTTGTCACCTATATAATATCCATTTTCAGTTTGCTGAAATAATTTCATTTGCAGAAGTTTCAAACTCTGAGAAAATGTCTATACACATGTCCAAAACATGTATGGACATTCGGCCAAGGCGTGTTAAGACTTTCGAGAGCGGATTAAAACCTTGGCCTATTTGTGTGAAAGCAGGGAGAGAAATTGTTTTTGGCTTTTATTTAACTGAGAGGCTTTTTTTTATCACCAAGGTTCATCAATAGGGTGAGAAGAAATGCTTTGTTGCATCCGTGAGAAAAAAACCTATAACTATAAAATACTGGAATAAATCATTGCAGACTATTAATTATAATTTATATAAATAAATAATTAATAAATTAATAACATCTTGGTCAGTTAGTAATTTAAGAATTATCTGAACTTCTGAACCTAGCAAAAAAGACACAATTTTCTTTTTTTTTAACTGGGTAAGGTATTGAAATCTTTGTTTTGTGTGTGTGTGTGTGGTTGTTATGGAACCTTCTCGGAATAGTTTGCAAAGTGAAATCCAGTATCATAACGAGGGTCAATTAAATCTTTGTAATGCCTGGGAAATATGAACGTGCAAAATCTTTTGAGGATAATTTTGTAACGGTTACAAGTGCTTTCACTTCGGTGTAAATATAGATTTCAAGAGAGGCCCCTGGGATATCATGCTAAATGAAACAGCCATGCAATCAACTATGTGAATTTGCCTCTTTCTTTTCTTTTTTCTCGTTTATGTCCGTACAGAATGAACGATGCCTATGAAAGCATATATGCAAAATGACCTCGATATTTGAATAGTTGAAGACCACCCATGCACAAGTTATGCGACCGTGATCCAGATTTCTCAGAAAGAGACTCACGAGTGCAATTGTTGCAAACGTGACGCAGAATCATAACAGAGCTTTACTCCGAGTATTCAAACAGACTGACAACGACGGTCCTAATATTAATAATATGGCAATGCCGTGACTGCAATGACTGCAATCATGGTGATTTTGTAAACTGTTACTTGTTCATTTTTATGAAATAAATCATATTTTAATGCAGTAATAGGTTTTATATCAGTTCTGTTGTGTGTTAATTCTTTAAAAGGAGACATAAATCAACACAATATTAATGGTCAATGAGATAGAGATTAACCTGTCAGGTTCACCTCCCTCCCCCACCCCACCCCCACAAAAAAAACACAGCTATGAATAATTTTGTTCCATCTGGGAGATGTCACAGATCTGACATTCTTTCACAAGTAAGGCTGAAGACTTGATCAAGTCAATCACCTTTCTTTTTCTTTTTTAATTTAATTTTAATTTAATTTAATTTGTTCTTTTTTTGTATTGTGAATGTGAGATATTTTTGCAATGCTGACTCTAAAATATTTTATCAAATCTCAATATGACTTCAGTGAGCCACGTGTGCTTTCATTTCTTCCCTATCTTTATTACAAAATATATATCTTGCAAATTGCTGAAACTAACAATTTGAAAGTCTTGACTGGGCCTGATGATGACATTGTTTTCAGTATCAACACTGTTAACGCTTTACCGTAAAAGGAAAAAACAAGTATAAGCAGGAATGAGCCTGGGGTAACAAAAAATCATGGAACTTTGCAAAATTTGCGGTATAGGTTTGCAGTTTGCATATGCTACAGTGTGTTAGGATAATAGTTTTTGTCCCCCTGCATGTTGGATATATCAATAGGTAATGAAAAACATGCAAATGACGGATCAAATGATACAACGCTGTTGTTAAAAATTCACGGAAATTGCGAGGTGTAAATCTCGGAGGTAGAAAAGAAGTCACGGATATTCTGCAAATTCGCGGAAAAAGCTCATGCCTGAATAAGGTCTCATGTCATGATATTTCTAGTTGAGACATCAGTTTGGCTTGAACTTTTAACCTGGGTTGCCATTCAGGAAAGATCTCGTAGCATTCACCATCCATTAAACGTTTTAACAATACTTTCAATGATAGCATTCAGGTTTCTTAGCAAAGTTAATACCTGTAAGTTAATCCCATTCTCACTTTCACATGGCTTGCCTTGGTTAGAAAATGAAATTATACTTTTGTTGTAACACAATTATTGATACGTTTTCTTCAGTTTTTCATTAAAATTAAAGAAACAAGTGGACTTTTTGTAATTTATTGGCACAAACACAATTTAATAAATATCAAGCAGCTGTGTCAATAACTTAAATGAAGACATTCTAGGGCTGGACTGGGATTAAAATTATCATTGGTTTTTAAGATTATTCTTGTTTACTTACTGATTCCATATTTTTTTTACTCTTTTGATATATTTTGTAGTTATCATTATTACTTAATAATAATTTGCTTCTTTGTAGTGTATTAACTTTCACTAACATTTATTAACATAAGTGTTTTAATATTAACAGCTTGATAGATTTTTTTTAATTATCGTTTTATATCACTTAATTATAGGTTTTTTCTTGATAGTTTATTAACGTTTACTAACATTTATTATTACATGAGTGTTTTAAATATTAACATTATAACTGTTTCATGTATATACCTTTAGGTTCTTTAACTTTATATTCCTGTGGTGAAAAGAAGATTAAAAGAATGAATGAATAAATTAACTGTTTCTTCATCTTTTTATTATTATTATTATTTAATTATATTATCGATGTAGTCTTAACACTCTAGAAAAGAGATATGAATTTTCCACATGAATTTGTTTCGAATAACTTAAATTTTTCTTGAATTAAATCTCACAGCTTTCCTAGAAGTAGAGTATTAAGCCACATGCGATTCCACGCCATTTGATATTTAAAGGAGGACTTACGGAAAATTCTTCCGGAGAGGATGGGCTGTCTTTGCCATTTTGGTAGACGAGGCTGTTGTGGTTGTTTTCCTTCCTGGCTCTGCCGTCGGGTACGTCCGTGGTGCCATGTAGGATGTCCGGACTCGCCTCCACCCGGTTCATATACTGAGGGGCGGCTGCTTCTAAGGAAGGTGGTGGTTCAAAGGACTCCGGTGATGCCTTCCTGGGCTGGTGAGGGGACGGTACTACTACTGTATGCTCCGGGGCACCTGGTGGGGGTACTGATGGGGGCAGTTGTGTCGGTCTAAGGATCCTCCTGGTCTGAGGGCTTTTTTCCACGTGTAGGGAAGTCACCGGCATGGTACTACTGCAGATGGGGGCAAAGGATAAATTCAATGCAAAACTTTGAGTTTATTTGTCATAAAATAAACCGGCTCAAAAAACAAATGCTAGCATTTTGAAAACTTTTCGAGTAATTAATTATGGGAATGATTTTGATTCTGCTCCGTCCCTTGGTAAGAAGTTATCTTCATTTTTACCACTGACTACAATTTACACTGCAGGTGTTGGAACAGGTTTGCCTTTTATAATAACCTACGTCGTTATTCGAGAAAATATGAGTATTAGAGTTCGATGCACATCCTTCTCCATCAGATAGGAGGAGCACAGAATAGTAACATGGGGACCTATGGCTTCAGACGGAAAGGACATGACACTTAATTCTCCAAACACCTACAGTACTATGGAAGAGAGAGTCTGATACAAAGCTCCGAGAGGGGTAGGAGAGGGGGTGAGGAGGGGGGGTAGGAGATGAGGTACAGCCCCCGGGAGATAAGGGATAAAGAATTTATTCTCATTGTCATAATATTACTAAAGGAACAATGAGGACGTGAAAAGGAGGGACCCGGTGACATAAATTGTCCGCAGGGTTCCGACCTGGTCGTCCACGATCCTGATATTGACTTACTAATCTGTCCCGCCGAATGTCGGATCGCCCTCGACCTGGCCGTCCGGACCCACGTGGAAGATGTGTTGATAGTCCCTTGGAGCACCAATGTCAATTTTATTTATCCTGGTGAAGAAAACAAAAATAAATATGACACAAGAAAAAATATTAAAATCAAACATTTGCATTTGCCTAGTTAAACATTAACGGAGTGTCCTGTTTGACTTTTATGAGGAGCGTAAATGTTACACTTCATATAAGATGAAGATGATGATGGTGATGGTGGCGGTGACTATGACAATGACGATGACGATGGATGCAAACCCATCCAGGTTCCATTATGTGATAAGTACAAAAGAAAGCTTTTTTCAAATGTTCATTAAGGCATGAATCAATCATGTTGAACAATAACACGACAATAAACATAATAATTACAACTCCAAAAGTCATGGGCACATAAAAACTGTTCATTAACCTGTGTCAAAGGCATAACAAACATGCAAATCTTGCATGTTGAAGTATTGAATGCAGGCTTTGTATATTCATAAAGGCATTCATAAATCAATAATATTGAGCAATAGCACGGCAACCAAGCATTGCGCATTCCAATAACGCCAGGAAAGACTATTGGCAAGAGCTGCTAGGAAATGCAGGAATCAGGATACAGGTATTACTTATTGATTAGCCAAAAACATTGGAAGAATGTGCATAATAATATTTATCATTATGTAAAACGTGCAAAGAAAATAAACAACTCAAAGTTAGCGAAAGGACATAAAGCTATATACATGTATATATACCTATATATCTGTCTGTGAGTGTGTTTGTTTGTTGTATACATACATTAAGATATATATGTATATATTTTATAATAATGTATGTTATACAACCAACACACTCACAGACAGATATATATATATATATCTATAGGTATATATATATACATATATACCTATACACATATACATATATCTTATATATTATCTATATATAAATATATATGTATTTTTATCTAGATACATACTTATGTCTATATGTATGTATGTATGTATGTATGTATGTATATAGTCCTATATATATGTATAAGTTTGTCTGTGAGTGTGTTTGTTGTATACACACATTATTATAAAATATATACAGTGCAAATTACATTTTTGTGATCGCAAATAAGCACTTGTTGACACTGAAGTTTTTAATAAATGGTTAATTGCTTCAATTAAACTGGTTCACAATCTTCGTGAAAGAATCAAATTTTTACTGACAACATTTATTTTCAAAATTGTGAACGATCAGGAACTGGATAAAATCATTATACTCTACACCATGAGGTGTATCACTTTTGCATTTTCGTGAACTTCTGTCCGTATTGTCAAATTATCGCATTTTTTCCCTCTAAAGTTTGGGATGCTCTGGTTCAGTCCTGATATTTTTCTCCTTCTTCTAAGTGGCTACATGAGGTTTTTCTTTTACCTCTCGGCTGTGTTCAACTGCTACAAACTGGGCTGCTTCAGTCTCCTTCACTTTCAAGAGTACTTTCTGAAAACTTATTCTCCCCTGGGCAATGAATCAAAGCACACGAACATGTAATGCTAGTATTTAAACCCTGAGCTGAGTCACTCAACTGAACACACCTAGACTTTATATCGTCTTTCTGTTTCAGCAAGAGAGCCTTCTTTTTCTCTTTTTTTTTTTTATTTTTCCTATTTCGAGTTGCCCAGGGTCCAATCTCTTTCAAAGAGAACCCGAAAATGAAAGATGCCTGCTGTCGATTGGCTTCAAAAATTTTTATTATAAATAGCTCAGAGAGTGTTAATAATGGATATGGATGCATAGTATGCATGCAAGACAAAATATTCCATCACAAACATGGCATCAAAAATTGCAAGAAAACCGAACAAAACACAATAACAGTGCGTGTTAACCCAGCCGGGAGGTTGCCAGAATATGAAAGCAAGAACATTTTTGTAACGTTTCCTTCGGTTGAGAGTAGAGTTTGCCATCGTAATTTTCCATACCTGGTACAATTTTCTTTATGATTTTGATTATGAAAAAAAAGTGCTGGGTAAAAGATTGTCCAAATGTGTTGTGCAGTTGTAGTGTTACAATGTATTACAATGTGTTTGTTAATGTGAAACTAACATGGCATTGAATCAACAGGGCTGACCTGGCTGTACCATTCATTGTAGTAAAAACAGAAGAGTGAAGTTTGATAGATACAGATGAATATAGTCCAGATGTTATCCATGTCTTATGCAATTTTGTGCAGAGTTTGACATCCAATGACCCTTGACCTCCAGGACATCCAACGACCTGTGACCTCCACCAAGTTTAATGTTACATTTATACACAAGCCATACGAAAAAAACCAATATATTCATGGGAGTGAATAAACTATGATTCTAAACCTTTCCAGTCGAGTGGATAAATTTGTTACATATCTTGACATTAATGCAAACCTACTACCAACGTGAAAATACATGCATGGCGTTGGGAGAGGTAAAAACGACCACCGGAATGTTAAATAATGTTAAATAGTCGAGAGTACCATCCGATGCAAAGTACAGAAGAAGACCGTGTGAGGTACAAGGAGTTACAAACTTTATAGATATGCAAATAAAGGGAAAGCAAAAATAAATGATACGAAACGGTAACGTAAATGAAAGAATCGAGACAAAGTGTCCACGATTTAACGGCTCAATTTACCGACCAAGTATTTCAAAGAGAAAGAAGTTAATAAAAAATTTTCAAAAAGGCTGAGCAAAAAAAAAAAAGAAATAAGGAAACATGTTTAGCATCCAGATCCTATAGGGAGAATGGGGCAAGGGCCGTGGTCGATTTCAGTAACCAGGGTGTTGTCGGGGGGGGGGGGAAGGGAGGGGTAGTTCTGTAACTCATAATACTCATCCAGTTCTGTCAATTTTTGCAAAGATTAACCGAACACGACAAAAACACGAATCGTATCAAAAAAGAACAGTCAAGTTGGAGTAACACAAATACCCTTAAAAATTAAGGGACATTAACAGTGACAGATTAATTGGGTCAAGATGCTAAACATAGCCTCCCTCTCTTTTTTCCCCGAATCTATTAAGTAACTTGACACCGCAGAATGTTATCTTTCATAGTACCTTCACTACTTTTACTTTCGTATATATCGGTGTTAATCGACTCTCTTATGGTCATTAATTATTAATGTGTACATATTAGTTTGGTTTCCACGGCGACTTAATCTTACCCGCCCAAGCTGCTGCTGTTGTGGTGGTGAGATGTTCCAGAGTGTGCGAGACAGGAAGCATGGGGTTAGAGGTCAAAGAAAGAATGAAAGATGACAAAATGATAAAAGAAATGAAATTTTGAGCCATATTGAACAAAATGTGATAAAGCGAAATTATATACCCATTTTTTGTATAAAACCTTTTTTTCGTTGTTAGTTAAAAAAATAGAGCTAGACTTGCTATGCAATAAGCTATTATTAAAGAACATTCCCACTACCTTCTTAAAAATTCAAGAACCAACCTAAAAAAACAAGCAGAGGCCCAATGTACAAACGACCATAGAGTCGAGTAAGCTGATGAATTTAATATTCTTAACCTTACTACATTATGAAAAGGTCACATTCAAACTTGAGAAAGCAGAGGAGGTCAGAGGCATAGAAATAAGCAGTTCGGGCGGTTCATTGAATGTGCGAACCCAATCTCTGGGGGGGGGGGAGGAGTGGGGAAGAGAGTTTCCGTTCCAAAGTTTATAGGTGAAGTACCTCAGCTCTCACTCTTGAACCCAGGCCTCTATTCTACTGCAAGAGACAGGAATGGAATCATTCTTTATTTTGCTAGAAAGGATTAAAAAGTTGTCAAACTGAACCTGTGAAACCCTTCCCGTACAAAGATGAAGTATCGACTACTTGCATTCTCAAGTCTGAATTAGCAAACCTTGTTAGATGAACACCTAGGGACACAGGTTTCCCGAGGCGGGGGGGGGGGGTCCAAATGGGGGGGGTGGGAGGTGTGAGGAAGCATTGGTAGACAGGTTTTAGTACTCTATCACCTTTGTTTCACACCGTACGTAAATGTAGCAAAAGAATATCAAGTTTATTTTTCCACGGAATGACCACCAAACTTTTTACCAATACATAAATAGATGGTGAATAAATGGCGGGAAATGTTCCCACAGATCTATCTATACCCAATTGTAGAAAGCTTTCATTTTTATCACAATTTTTTTGTTTTTTGTTAACCATCTCTCAGCAAACAAGTAGTATTAATTTACTGGATCACACCTCAATTGCTGCGGAAACTGATATTTTGAAGTTCCTACGACTAAACTGTCAAATTATTCCCAAAATCCAACGGTCATCTTTTAGCGTAAATGATAGAGAGATATATGTGATCAACGACTCACTCTCAAATTATTTCTGAGGAAAATCTGGCTCTGTTTGGAAGATATCATGGCTTCAAAGGCGGCCATTTTGTTGTTAAGCATGATGTCACTGTGTCATTATTCACTATGTGTGGAGAGATCTCCCCTTCGTATTTTTTCTTTTCATATTTTCAAGCAGATAAACAGTGTCGATACTGAAACGAATGCTAGAATTACGTCAAATTACGTCATATTAAGGACTTGTAATATTTAACTGTAATATAATAATGATTAGATTTCACAAAACCCGTCTCTATGACTAAAGCAAACAGTTTAATTTTCAAGCATACGTGTCTGGAGGAAGTCATACTTAGGCAATACTCAAGTTTAGTCTTGTGTGTGAAAGAACATTAAAAATGGTTTATTTATCTTCCAAATGAAATCAAGATTTTTCAGTTCTTTGATGAAAGAATTTCATCACAAGTATTAAACCCCTAATGCTAATGGTTGGGTTTGCTTCTCTTTAAAGCCTTTTTGCATTTCTGATATTTGTATTTCTGATATTGTATGCTGATAAACTTTTCGAGCATATTCGATACACAAAAATATCATATATCAAAAGGATGGAAATTGAATAATAAAAGAATATAGATACTATTTTTTTTTTAAATTTGGTGGCACAATTACTCTTATATATGGAAAATGGAGGTTATTTTTATACCCCTTTCTTCAAATCTAATTTATAGAAAGTTTGCAAACAGTAATAAAATAGTGCAATGTCAAAAGATCCCTCGCCCCCCCTCCCAAAAAAAAAATCAGGTTTGTTTCGTTGGTGAGAAACATTCAGTGAAATAAAAGAAATTCAAGTGCGTTTTTGACGTGATTTTTAGTTTAACAGAGGAGTTGCTACTATCTGACATTAAGCTGTCCTTCGACAAAGTTGAAAACTGACTTTATGAGTGTATGACCTGCAAATACACATACAAGTATTTCAGTAACTCTCGATCATGTTCCTACAAGTGCTTTCACTTCCAAGTAATCTGAGAGGCAATTGTGCCTTCGTGAATGAGGAATAATTTCCCGCACACCAAAACTCAAGGTTACTTTGAGCTTTGGAACATTTACCGTACAGGATGTAGTGTTTACAAATTAATTATCACTTTGGGAAACGGAAATCCTAGTCCGCCAAATTTTCAGCTGAATACGCACATTTCATTTTAAACTTGTTTTTCCCTTCTTTCTCTTTTTCTACTTTGAATGATGCAACTTCCTAACATTTCGTATCCTGTCCTGATAACGTATCCTGTCCTGATGTGACCTTTCCCAAAATACCCAAAAAAACCGGAAACAAAGGATATTTGATTTTTGTCAAGAACTAACTAAATGCCTCAAACATCAATGAAAAAAATGCCTTGATGGTGGGTCGGATTGGTACACCGTTTGGTCTGAATCGCTGAAGACACAGCTGTTTCTCACCGCCCATAGCCGCTCGTTGTTAACACCGAAACGCACCCTGTCTGATGGGTGTAGCTGGTTTGTGTACTACATTAGCTGAGAGTTACCGAATCGGCTCAACTAGAGCTGGTGAATTTGTTAAAGCTAGTGGCAACTGCTGTTTAATCTTTGCCGGATACTGAAATTACAATATGAGTTTTCCACACAACACACAATATGAAATGCTATGCAATTTTTTGCTAAGAAGATGGAAAAGCTTGGTTAGCCATGACATTTCAGAATATATTTTGCTGCTCATATGCTTGAATTTGATAATTAAAAATTAGGAAGATTGGTGTAAACTGCTTTCTGCTTATTCTAAGCAGATGTATATGGTTGTGATACATATTTTGAAACGGTTAAAAATGGTTACAATTATATTGGGAGACCGCTTGGACCAGATGTGGGGGGGGGGGAGCTATTAACTACCGCTGGTAGGCCTAATCCACAAAACTTTACTGATATGTTTGTTCATGCCTCCAAGGAGACATTATGTTCTTAAAGCGCTGTTACGTGGTCATGATTGATGACGATGATATTTTCTTTAATGGTTGAAAATGGAGGGTTTCCCCTTCATTTTCAAACTCACAGATTAAGATATACACAATAATGTTGGAACAATCATGTACCGCCTCACACCGACCCCCGTAGTGGTTTTTAACCAGCCGTAGGGTTGAGAGAGAGAGAGAGTGGATTGACCGAATTATTTCATATCTTGGCTAAAACCAACTGCTGGCTACATTCTGCCACAGGAGTCTTTAGTCATTTAGCTCTTTTTTTTTTTTGTGTTTTGTCACTTTTCCAGGAAAAGTGCATCTAAAAATAGAAGCTTAAAAATTTTGCTCATAAAAACAATTTAGCACGAAAGAAAGCGAAACACAGGAAATGCATGTATTGCTACGGTTCTGTGTTTTTTCTTTTATTATTTTCGTATTGTTTTCTTGCGTGAACATATTGCACACCTAGTTTCTTACTGGAATAGTCCTGAATATATGGTGACCTTGCGTCTCTAATGGGGAAAGTGTACACACACTGCTTGCAGGCGTGGTATTGCGCAATGTTTGGAAAAATACAAAAATAAAGCTAAGCAATTCTTTGAATTTCAAAGGTCAGAGAGGTTTCTCTCTCCTAAAACTACTTTGACGACGACTAATACGAACAGATCGAACGAGACAAGAAAGTGAAGGATTCGAAAAGGACTTTTTCCTATTAAACTTTCTAATGTGTTTTTTTTTTCCTGCTTTGCGGTAGTACTTTTGAAATTGCGATTCAACGACCGGCTCCCCATTTCGACATGCCTCCAAATCTACAGCTGGACTTATTCGTTTCGTAAACCTCCACCATTCTCTCCCCCCTCTACCCTCCATCACCCCACCATTTAATAATTCGCTATGCATTGCTTTATCGAAACATCTCCCTTGTTTAAGGTTATTTTAACTGAAAAATCTATAATTTTTTATCTCACCTCTTTTTGACTTCTTTCGACTTGCCGCTCTTTGCCCTCTTCACCTTGCTTCCTTTCTTCTCCCTCGTGGGACTCGTCGGTCCCGGTCCGCCCCCTGCAGCTGAGGTCTTTGTACACTCGAACTTACCTACTTTGCCTAGCGGACTGACCCCTGTCCACATTCCTGATTTGTCGCTGAGAATAAAGTATTATAAATCCAACGATGAAAAAAAATATATATAAAATAGGCCTAATCTACCAAAAAGGTGTTTAATTGGTTTGATTTTCTTTCTCCGAAAAAAAGTTTTCGGCCACAAATCTTATCCCTGTTAAATGTTATGTTACAGTTAGGGGGTTTCTGTCACAATCCTTTACATCTGTAAAAACAACCGGTTTTCACGAAAACAGGTTTCCACAACAAACTTCTGATAAATATTGATATATTAAGGTTTCCAATTAGGTTCTATTAAATGCCTTTGGACGTTTGTTTTTTTTTACCTACAACGACATCGGCTGACAGTTGAGAAACTGTTGGCAATTCTACCTTATAATCATTTTTTTTGGTAATGTTTATGCAATTTGCTATTTTCTGAAGGAAAAAAAAAATGCCATGAGTCCATTTCCAAATTGACAATAAAAACGTCTCTGTTTATAACAACACCTTTGTTTCGTTATCATCTATGATAGCTCGTGTTTGCTTTCAAATTTTCATTAGACATATTCACACCAAATCATTCCGCATAGCAATCTTAAAAGTTTAGTCCAAAACAGGTTGGGAATAGTGATATTTCTGATCTATATCGCTTCAAAGTTATAAATTATAACTATTGTCTTCCTCTGTGATTGTTTTGGTTGCAAACAGTGGTTTCCATATTATACCCCCCCCCCCTCCCTTGAAAACCATAGTTCTTTTTTACTTTTTTCTTTTTGAATTTATGTATGATAATAATCGATTCAATCACAAGCCCAATATATTATTTCTCATATTATGACAAGAAACATTATTAAAGCCACTTGTCACATATCTTGACAAAATTTTTTCTAAGCACAAGTTGCCAAGTATGACTTTAATCTCTACTCTACAAATACCTTATCATCCATATACCTTTTCTCTATAACTGTTATGATGTCATCTGTCCTGAACGTGAGTTCATCTGGACTAGATGCGACATGACTGGAGACCGCTCGTACTTGAAGTGGCTTTGTCTGAAGGAGAAAAAAAAACAAGGGGGTGGGGGGAATGATGATTAATGATATATTTTAAACAGTGTAAATGGATGTAGCGGAAATAGCACAAAGCAACTCATAAAGTACTGAACTCTTACTCAAGAAAGTTGTGTGGAAAGATTCTACCTCCACAAAATGAAAGTTAGGTGCAACAAAAGGTTGATGAACTGCGATCAAATTCAGTCCATACTTGTCAGAATTTATGCAGCAATATGATGACAAAAGCTTTACGTTACCGCTCTACTGTAGAGAGGGTTAAGAGAATGTGGGGGGCATTTGAAACAGTGAAACCTAACATGTCTGGCAGATGGTTGGGATTTAAGACTCGCCCGCCTGTAGTGCGGTGTATATATCTTACATCCTTACGCAATCAAACGTTTTCCCATCTGGAGCTGTTTGTCAGTTAAAACATAGTAATCCATAGTAAACCATAGCAATCGGGAGTGTTAGCTCAGTGGTTAACGCCGGTGCCTTTCAATCATAAGGTCCTGAGTTCGAGTCACTCCAAGATTAATGTATGTCGTCCAGTTACAGAGTTGTTGACAATTTATAATCATGGACGTTAAATAGAATCTAAGAGACTGACTTCGGGCAGCTTGCGGCTTTGATAAGCCAATGATGGCTTCTTCGCGAGTTCCTGCTTGCAGAAGGATCTAAAATACATACATACAATCCAAAAGTAGTCAGATTTGTCAGCTGACTTGAAGATAGCAGACACTGCCAGCATCCCATTCAGCTTACACCCATGTGCACATGTATCTGGCTGCTCAGTTTTAAAATCGAAACTACAGAATGAAACATTTCCCGAGAGGAATCAGGGCGGTATTGAAGAACCTTAGCATGCATAGACTCCGGATGTGCGGCCTGATTAATTCGCTTTGGCTTCGGCTTAGAGTATGACATTTCTGTATGCTGCCGTGTTGAAGGAATCTAACCGTAACAGTAATTACCGACTTTGAGGGCGTCAAAGTCATTGCCGACTTTGCAATCAGTGGTCCCCTCACAATTTTGCGAGGTCGGTGAGAGTGACTCCACAGTTTTCCCTTTCAGGAAACCGGATCGATAATTGCCATCTAGTGCTGATCAAAAACTATCGAAAAGTATTTTAGATGGGCCCAGGAAGTAATAAAGATAGATACATGTCCATACTTGTAT
Source organism: Apostichopus californicus (assembly GCA_020650975.1). Classification (NCBI taxonomy): domain Eukaryota; kingdom Metazoa; phylum Echinodermata; class Holothuroidea; order Aspidochirotida; family Stichopodidae; genus Apostichopus; species Apostichopus californicus. The sequence continues at coordinate 5,903 of JAIPMN010004201.1, read as the reverse complement.
TATTGCATCATCAATACTTACCATGGGCAAATCTGAATGGAGTTCAGCAAAGGTAGGCCTATCCTCCGGTTGGTGCGACCAGCACTTTAGCATCATGTCATAAACTGATTTCGGGCATGCCTCTGGTCTCTCTAGCCTTTGGAAGTTTGGTTTGTCAATGGCTTTTAAAATCTGAAACAAAATGAAGATAAGAATTCAATTAATCAGAAGCAATCACGTCAGAGCAGAGCAAGGTCAACCAGAGCAGTAGAGAAAATTACAGGGAGTAGGGAGCAGACGAGGGCAATGTAGGGAGTAGAAAGCAGAACATAGAATCACAGAGCAGCGCAGAGCAATGGAGAGCAGAATAAAGTAACACAAAACTGTGCAAGACAGAACAGAGAAATGCAGAGCAGTTGACAGCAATGTAGAGAGTAGAAAGCAGAACATAGAAACACAGAGCAGCACTGAGTAATGGAGAGCAGAACAAAGCAATACAAAGCTGTGCAAGACAGAACAGAGAAATGCAGAGCAGTTGAGAGCAATGTAGAGAGTAGAGAGCAGAACATAGAAACACAGAGCAGCGCAGAGTAATGGAGAGCAGAACAAAGCAATACAGTGTTGTACAAGACAGGACAGTGAAAATGCAGAGCAGTTGACAGCAATGTAGAGAGTAGAGAGCAAAACATAGAAACGCAGAGCAGCACAGAGTAATGGAGAGCAGAACAAAGCAAAAGAGAACAGAGAAAAACGCAGAGCAGTAGAGAGCAGAGCGAAGTAGAGTAGAAGACGCTCGCTCATTCAAATGAAACAAAACAATGGCATATCAGTTTCATTACTCCATTTATATTGAGACTCACTTGGAAGATTCTTGCATATATTCAAGTCATTTATTGACTGTTACCACAATCTTTATCTTTATTGAACTTTCTGCTAGAACTGTGCTGTTTGCCTTCTTTAAATATCTCTCTATCCAACTGAGCATGAAACCAGCCGGTAATTAATATTTCCGATTGATTCTGAAAATTCCACGCACCAGAGTATTGCCAAGAGTCCATTTAAACGGTAGAATTTTTTATCATTCTTTTTCATACGAGGCTTGTGCCACAAACGATACGATCTGAAAGAGTACGAACCCTGAAACTGCGATGCGAATTTCTATCACGTCAACTTGTTTCACCGATCGACATTAACTAGTACCAATGTTTCTATATTTATCACAGCTTTCCTGGTTGATTTTGTTTTTTGCATGTGATGAAATACTTGTCTGAAGTGTGGACAGTGTGGGAATGGAATCTAATCTATTGAATTACTCCCTGAAATTGAAACCTGGGAGGAGGGTGCACTTTGAACAATAGCAATCTTATTTGAGTAATAATTGGTACGTTTGATAAATTTATCGACCAAAATGCAGGGGGGGGGGGAAGAAAGAAAAAACAATTGTCCTTTCAACTTAAGCCGACGATAAAGTAAACACGACGGTAGTCTTCAAAACCAAACAGGCCTATAAACCTAGAAAGACAAGCCTGGCACTACACAAGGAAGACATAAAAGATTACATGATTAAGAAGGTCTTACCTTTTACACACACACACAAGAACCGAACAGCCAGAAAAATATAAAAATTGTCAAATATTTACGGACAAAATCGACGACGACGAGAAGAAGAAATTTCAAAACTTTGCCGATACAAGTCCCGATTTAAACGAGGAAGATATGCGTCCATCCATCCATCTATGAACTAACCCTTGAGTTTATTAAAGTAATGTTCAACCAGGTACACATACACATACATACACACATAAACACACACACACCCAACTCTACCTGCATTTTCCAATTTCGATATGGATCAACTTTCCCTTTCTATCCACCCAATTTAAGCGTCAACTTACTTTACTTTCCCTTCTGACAATAGCAATTTATTTTATTTTGTCGGCACTTCAACCTTAAAAGATTCTTCATACCTCTGGGGATGGATTCTACTTTGTAAACTATTCTTTAAAGTAAAGAGCCCCCGCTAGAACAGAGAGAGAGCCAGTTCAACAGATCGAGAGCGAGTAGCGTCGGGGAGTTTCCCCTTCTTGAGAACAGATAGCGATGTTTATATTACAGAACACAGAGAAACAGAAACGAAGCACAAGGTCGACAACGAATAAACAACGATACGTCGATCTTTATGACGTAAGAAGAAAATGCATTTTGGTTTCGATGATGTAACATGAGCAGTTTTCTTCATGAATCGGACGTAATGTGTGTGTACAACATACTTGATCTAAGTAATACAGTGAAAAGCAGTGTGATGTCACAAACAATAAATTCACAAGGACACAGGCTGTCCTGAAATGACCATTTACCTCAACAACAGGCTTCTTGTACTAAATGTGATAGAATACATCAACTTACTAAATATGACATCTGTCCTTGTTGAAATGTGTAAAACATGGTTTCCACTATTCGACCCATTATGAACTCAAACGACCATTGATCTCCCCACACAACTTTAGCTTCTTGTACTCAATGTGGTACCTTTATATACCAAATATGCGATCTGTCCAAGCTTCCCTTACGATATTATGTTTAGGAAGGTGTGTTAGTGTAGAGAGACAGGTAAGAGGGGAGCGAGGGAGATGTTTGGCGTTTGTTGATTTCAAATGACCTTTGACCTACACCAAAACAATAGGCTTCTTGTACTCAATGTGGTACTTCTACACACCAAATATGAAATTGGTCTGACCTTCCCTCCTTCAGAGGACCTCACAAAGGCACATATACACACACACACACTCATACACAAATATGCCATCATGAAAGCAAAGGTTACGATTATCATCAAAACCAAAAAGAAAGGAAAATCTGTTACACAAAACTATTAATAGAAATTACAAATGTAATTCCCTTTCCATTCAGAAGTTTCGGCATTTATGCTGCCGTATTTCGAGGAGTCTGCATTTGAAGACTTTCTGACTATTCCCAGATACTCTAAGGCTATCAAAATATGGCTCTCAATATGTTGATAATTTTCTCTCAAAATGTTGAAATAGGTTTGAGAAACAAAACTGGTAGGTACTATCACATAATTTGGGATAATTTATCCCTGGGAAAGTTTTAGGACAATCATTGAAGGCAGTTTTAAATTTATCACTGACAATGGATGAATAGGATAGTTTACAGCTTTCTGGGTACTTTGTACGGACGTGAATAGCCCTAATGTTAAATATCGATGTGGTCATATATCATAAAGAAAGAAGGAATCAACCGAGACCCTTTGACTTTAGGCAACTACCGTTGATCTGTACTGTAAACTTTATCTACCCCCTGTGGGCCTCGGATCTAAAACCAATGAAATAGAGACGGTATGATGGGGGGGGGGGGGCTGGGGGGGTTAAAACCAGCTCAAAGTGAAGACTTTACATTACTCTTTTTTGGTCTCTCTCTGTCTCTCTCTTCTCCATTCCCTCTAGTCTTACCTCTTCTCCCGACCTTGTTGCCCATGGCTGGCACCCATAAGAGAACATCTCCCACATTGTGACCCCAAAGCTGTAGACATCCGAAGCTTTGGTGAAAGTGAGTTTGGTCAAGGCTTCAACTGGCATCCTAGAGTTGACCCGGGGAGGGACAAGGAATGAAGAAAACAAACATTTCAGTGCATGCAAGTGTATTCAGATGTGGGTGTTGAATTTGTCTCCACCCTGATGAATTACAGTACCACACCAGTACCACACCAGGTAGTGAGATGAGGCCCCCCCCCCATTGCCGCCCCACACTGCCTGACTGATCACCGTGCATAATTTAAGAATACAACTGATCAAACATGAAGTGTATAGTATCCCATAATAAAATGTGGAGTTTACCAATCAACATTTCGGGAAGGGTACCAGCATGCACAGTTTTAAATTCCCAATGACTTGTATGTAATTCCATCCCCCCACAAATGCTATCAAATGGGTCACAAGTCAACAAACTCAACTTGGATCTGATGACCGATTCATAAAAATAACTAGCTATTGTTAAAGAAATCCCTTTATTCCTTGATCTCCACTTTTGTCATCAATTATTTAAACAAACGTCATTCAGTTACAGACATATTCTGACGGATTTTCATACAGCAACATTGCATCTTTGGGATTATTCTGACAAAGATGATCATCAAGGTTTTTTTCTTCTTTTTTTTTCTTCTTTCAGTTTTTGTTGATAACAACTGTGGCATCGTCACCGTGGCAACACCAACACAGATTAATGTACAAGTTTATTACTTTCCTTTTTTTCCTTTTTCTTTCATATGATTTTGAAGTAACCAAAACTTGAGAACGACACCAAATTATATCAATAACTGCCCCCCCCCCCATCTCTGAGGCTGTTTCATCAAGGAACAACCATCATGTACTATACAATGACAGTCTCTTATTCAAGCTGCCCTCTTCCAGGGATGACAGTAAATCTTGTCATGTGTAAATTGGTCCCTGATGAGAGACAGATATCAAGATATCCTTCACAGAACCAGAAAAGATGATGCAAATTTAAGTCTCTGATATGCCCAGTTGAATTCTTCACATGCCAAATGGACAGGTCTTGTTTACTGTGTGGACATGCTGAGCTATTGATAATCATATTTACCGTAAAAAAATAAAAACCTAGTCAGTCAGTGACTTGAGGTCCTGGTATTTGGAAGGCTTTGGGTCAAGTTGAAGGGACTCTAGAGATGTTATTAAATTATGACAAGCAATGGTATCAAGGGTTTAAGAAAATGCCATCAAGGTTTAAGGGTACTAAACTGATCTGTAAATGTGTCAAAACCATCAGGCAGCTTCCTCCCATGTAGCTTCCATTGACGAGAAAAACAGACAAAAATAACACAACTGTTATGAGAGAAGATCAAGTTTGAGTGTAATCCTAAGATGCAGAGATGGTACAAATAAAATTATTACTCACAGGAATATCTGTCTTCTAATTCAAATTAAAAACACAGACTTAGAATCATCACTGTATATATACTATTTATACACTATATACAAAATAGGGGGCGCTATTAAACAACAAAGATGTCCCTATTTTAGACTTGCAAGGAGATGTAGTAGCAGATTGTAATATTTTGTCTCACTTGCCCAGCATGCTTTTCAAGAGAAGTAGGGGCATGGAGTGGGAGGGGGGGGGGGGGTGAGTTATGTTGTTTTGCCAATTATCTGAAACATTGTAGTAACTGTAAGCATTTCTAGCAATTTTATAGTCATTTGAAATGATCACTCTATACAGCTACTCTAACCACTGTAGCCTTACACAAAAAGCAGCTAAACACAAGGACAACCACCCTTGTCAATCACACCCAGCCAAAGTTTAAGGTCACTTGAGCAACACGACTTAAGTGGAATCGTCCCCTGTGGAATATATCTTACCTCTGCAATGATGTTGAAATGTTTTCAATCCAACATTGGTCTATACAGTATTGTGGCAGCCAAGGCTAAACACCATATAGCAAGTTCTACTGTAACTTATTTGTATTGTTGTACTTTCACAAATAATTTTGAGTTTCAAAATAAACTTATATGCCACTCATCTACTTGCCAGTCAATTATTTCCAGGACCCCCCCCCCTCCTTTCCCATTTAAGAAAAACATTCTCTCCTCAAATTTATGTCACTGCAAGTAAATGTGTTTTCTTATATTGACTTTTAGCATACAAAAAACTTATCCTGGGCACGCTTTTTTTCCATTCCCCACCACCAACAATAATCCACCTACAACAATCCCCTTCCCCCTCACCCTTCCCTCCCTTACCCTAGCCCTCATCAATATTCCTTCTTGATCGCTGTTACTCACCATGCCAAAGGTAGTTTTAAATTGGGCTTCATCTCACTTCTGTAGTTTTCTCCCAATAGCAGTCTCCTGGATAGACCGAAGTCACTGATTTTAACTGTTTTGGTGCCC
>JAIPMN010004200.1:0-44002 GCA_020650975.1 Apostichopus californicus | reverse complement strand
TCTTTCTCCCTCCCCACCCCCCCCCCCCCAAGTTCTAGTTGCACTCTCAAAGTGCTGGTTTCTTATCATACTTGCCATGCTTCCAACATTTTGTATTCAGCTTCTTGGCTTGATCATCTCACATGAAATTACTGTTTTTCTACTGAATGGGCTTTTAATAAAAAGATTTTATAGATATTGTCTGTATTTTATCTTGAGTTTTAGTGTTTTCCAGTGACATGCTGATTTATGTAATACAAGGGGTAATACAAATATATTATTTCATTTTTTTAGTTGTAATCTTGGAAGTTGTTCTTTCCTTTTCACTAAAAGTATAGTTAGCTGAGGACTTGAAATAATTCTTAACAAAACTTCATACCATAGCCAGGTCAAATTCACCTCGCTACTTTGAAGATGACATACCCCAGCAGCTATGTAGATCCATATGATAAGTGTATGGCACAGTACATGTTATGTGCAGTTTACATAACAATATGTACATGATTCATAGCTATTCATATCTCAGCATCGATTAATCTGTACCAAGGTCAATCCATATAGAAATTGTATATTTACACAAGATATTTGATAGGAAGCTCCTTGTTATTTTTAACAGGATATTTTAATGAAGAAAGACTTTTTTGGCCAGAATTAGGTTAGAAATTTTGTGACCTCAGATATACAAGTCTTTTTCTCGCTGAACACTCAAGGTACTCATCAGAGTGTCCTTTCAGAGTGTTCAAAAAGTATATTTTTTTTATACTTCTATTCAGAAGTCGACTAAGAATTTCATTATTAAACCATGGAAAGTTGCAGAAAAGAGATTACGGGAGAAATATAACTTTTTCTGGTAAAACCAAAAATGTGACCATGCACAAAGGTTCCATTGACGTAATAAGTTGAATAATGTAGAAATTAGGGAGATTCCCTTCTTGAGGTACAATGCTCTCAAGGTTTCCACTTTTTTGATGTGTTCACCTCATCTCTGAATCTGACTAAACAAGATTTTTTGTGAACAAAAATTACTTTTGACTTCCAATAAAAACAAGACTTTTAGCCATTAACAGGTGGCAGCCTGATATGAAGTTTGGGATCGATCAGAGATTAACTTTTTGAGAAAAACCTTGCAACAATGTTTGCAATTTTACCTCTGGTGACCTTTGATCACCACAAAGAGCAACAGGCAACATCTACATGTGGGATATACACATGGGAATTAAGAAATCCATCTCACTTTTCCTTTGTGAGATGTTGTGTACTCAAAAGTTGTTTTCACATTGTGATAAGATACGTTCAGATTTGCCTTCCCATGGGAGCATATTTATGCACAATCATCACACCAACCTTGCCATTGTGATTGCATTGGTTAGGGTTTTCCATTAAGTTATAAAAGGTTAACAAAAATGCTCTATGTTATCCATTAAACCATTCATAAAAAGTTGATAAGGTACAAAACAGTTGGAGGGTGTAATTGTGCTAAAGCTCTGCCAAGTAAATCCAACTTGCTGATTTGTACAATAAAACTGATGAATTTTTGGCCTTGTTACTGTAATCAACCCCCTATATGCAAATTATTCTCCTGGTATTTCTCTTTATTTCAAAATTTTACAAACTATTTCATGACAAAAATAGTTTTCTCTCACCATACTCTGTTCAACAGAGGGACTGGCTCAGAAATAAAAAGCCTTCTGGTTTGTTCGCAAAAATAAATTTCAAAATTGGACACAGATGTATTATACTTCAAAAGGAAACCAAGAACATTTATAAGTTTTTTTTTTACTTTTATTACTCTCTCTGTATTTTTTTAAGACTGACTATTTCATTACTTTCAGCATTGATATCTTTACACAAGTCGATAGCAATTTACAGAGCTAAGTTACACAGAACCAATATATACATAAAAGGAATTCAAGCTGTGACAATTTACTGGAAGCTATATTGCAAAATCAACTTATACAAGAAGACATACTTTAACTTCATTATGACCTCTTGTGTCCAAAAAAAGAAATGAAAAATTCATAATGGAAGCCAATATTTTGCATCTTAATTATTTTCGTAGGATCAATGTTTAAATGATTTATCAATCGATTCCACCTAAGAAGGTAATGTATACAGGTTATGGCACATGATTTTCTTATGTGCATATCACAGCAGCACAAACTGTTTAACACTTTATAATTAATATATAAGTTTCACAATTGAGCAGTGATATCAGTTGAATTATACATGTGTTGGGTTTGAAAATATATGCAGGTGCATATTGGAAACCACTGTCACAAAAATTATAACTTTGTAACTAACTTTTAAAAAACTTTACAACATGGTGGTTCTATTACAAGTTTTTCAGAAGTGTTTTTTCTTAGCATACCAATATTTATAGAACATACCTCTATACCTTGCAGTCAGTAATTCCACAAATATTCATGTGACTTGACATTTATCCAACAATGACTGAAAATGTAAAAGTTAAACATTCCTTGATTTATAAGTTACTCATTCCTGGTCGTTTATGTCACTCTGGGGGTAACAATCATTAGGGAATGAAATAATTATAGATTTATGCTAAACTTCTAACCAACTTTCAATTTCATGACCAATCCCCTCCCCCACACTCACCCCTCCCCCTCCTCCCTCGATCAACAGCAGTTCTTAGATATTCTAATCTACCAGAATAGTACTACATGGATACAGTATGATGCTGCAATTTTTCCACAATATATTTTGTTACATACAATACATAAATTCACACAAGCATTATTGCTTTGTTACAAAATGAAAAAAAAAACAAACATTTCTGTAACATGGACATGAACAAATATAATGAAAAAGTTGGGGTCAATATTTTCTTTGCCCCGACAGTTCTTCAAAGTGAGTCCTTCGGCTCCTATAACCACTGATAACAATCTTCTCATCATCACCTCAACGTTTGGCTCCAGTTAACAGGATTATATCGCAGCAGCTCTTGTTCAAATACCGCAGTGTTGATTCTCTTTGCTCTTTTCAGGTTCTCCCTTTCTTCAATGACCTGAAGAAAAGTTAACATACTGTAAGCGATCCCAAACAGATTTGAAATTGTAAAATGTCATGAATTATTACAATTTGTACACATAATAATGAATCATTCCATGATGTTTATGCAATATAAATGTGAAAGCCAAAGGTTATCTGCACTATATCTCTACTGGCAGAAAATAACTTAGTGTTGCCATTCTACATAACATGCAGTTTCAAGTCATACATGTTTACAAATGTTTACAAATAGTGCTTTACACCTACTGTATGGGCTTGTGAATCTGGTATGTCATTTCTACAATTAGCTTCTCTAAACCTTCCTTCCAGAAATGATATTTTTAGCGTTAACAGTTTTTGGATATAGTAGTCAAAACAGAACATTTCTCAAATTTGAAGATGTTTATACGTATTTATCCCAATAAAGTATACTTCTTCCACTAAAAGCTGATTGTTTTTACATTTAAATAACAAAGATCCTTATTTTCATTTGAAATTGAAGTTTTCTTGATATTGAACTTTTATTATACTTTCACAGCAAATGCCTCAGAATCTAATGACAATTTAGACACTTGCTAGTTAAAATATCTTCCTGTGAAACTAAAACGAAAGCAAAAAGATGGTTTATAGTTTGATTCATTGAAAAATTATATTTGCATCAAAACTTTATCAATTTGGCAAAATTATCTCGAAAAAGCTTCAAACCTTAATCTTCAGATTAATATATATAAAGGAAGCTTACCTTCTTATTTTCATCTCTGAATTTTCGAAGATAAACCGCTTTCTCCGTCCTGTCCGTCCTGTCTTTATTGATGCATTCCTGATCGTAGCTATAGGCCTGAACAGTCTCTTGGACTTTATCCTTCTGAAAGGTTTTCCAGTTATTTTGCTTCTCAGACATTTGATTCTTGAGTTCTGATCTGATACCCTTCCTGAAAAAATGTAAATAAAATAATATCAGATAAAGTTGTAAATGATGGGGGAGAGGGGAGGGGTGGGGGAGGGGTCATGACTCATCATTTCTTTCTTGTCATTTTTTTATTCATTTTCTGTAATTTTTGAAAACAGAATTATTCACTAGTAAAGTTACTCCCTATGGTGATCCTTGAAAAAAAAACATTTTAGCACAAGAGAACACAACCAACCAAAGGGGATGTCTTTTGGTCTGTCCTCTGTAACATTCCTTATTTCTTTGCAGCTACAACCATTCTTAATTGCAATTCAAACGTAGAACCTTGATACCATCTATACCAAAATGCAGCTAATAGTCTATTCCTATGCACAGTTCAAATGAACCAGCCAGATATGAATGATGAAAAACTTCACCATAATGCATAATATAATATCTGCCACTCATTAGTTTAGAATTACCTGCAATGGCATTTTATCTTCTGTCAACATTAAACTTTAAAACTATGAGAGAGCACATACAGGAATTCCGTTCAAGGCATTGAAGATTCGCCCCAAACCGCTTGTGGCCATCTGAAAAAGTTAACTTTCTGTTGCTTGCAAGTGACGTTTGCTTGTGTCGCTACAAAATGCAGACAGTAATGAAACCTGATACCTTGTTATCTTTAGCTGGACCTGAGATGTCCATCCCTGTATCATTTGTACACTGTGCTGTGGGTATTGACCGCAGCTGTATGTACTGACTGTACACTAGTGTCTAATGACCGACAGTAGCAAGCTGTGTGTATTTTCTGGGATCGATGGTGGTGTCTAACACTTCTGTTACACCTCATTTGAAACTAGGTCAGATTACCGGCATTAGACGTTTCTTTTTGCGCGAGTCTTCACACCCTTTAAAATTACCTATTTGGCTTAATTACAACAAAGACATAACATACTATACAGTAGTAGTACCTATATTCTTCTTGATCCACTTTTGATCCATAAAACGGCCTCATCCAATTTCGATGGAACTGATGATATTGCTCTCGTTTCTTTCTGAGCATGTTGATTTCATTTTCAAACTCTACATCAGTCGAGGATAGCGTGAATGATTTTTCTCTGGTCGGTCGTAGAGGGTCAAACCTTGGGGTCGGTTTTGAGTCTGGTAAATCAGGCTGTAACCATGGGAAAAGCGCAGCAGACCTTGAATTTCCATCCAAAGAATGTGATGATTTTTTAATTCCAATGACAGTTTTTGATCTCCGGGGTGGTGAGCAATCTTGTGGCAAAATAGGAATTGCTGATATGCCTGTTTCTTGGGGAACTTTGAGTTTTGGTAGTGATGTCATCTTTCAGACCCTTTTTATGTCGATAGAGTTATCAATGATTGGTGGGCCCCTCATGAGCAATAGCTGGAAGAAAATGACATATTTTTAGACCAAATAATATATATCTTCATGATTGTTACTGTGTACACATGCACAAGACATGTTACTGTTTATCAATACAGACATGATTATGAAGTGCATGCTGGGGCGAACAATAAGCTGATCAGTGGAACAGTGTCTTCTTCTACAAGACTATATGCATATTTAAATTACAGTAGTCTGAGGTGTAGTATTCCTTTTTGTAAGTTAACGTGAATGAGTGGTCGGCTTAATTATTTAAAATTACAATATAATGCTGTGATGGTTATTACACATACAATAATTTAAGTTAGGTAGTCTGAAAAGTTGCATATATAGCCTAGGCCAACTACCACACTATCAAAAATGAGTTTTCATAGCCAAAAAGTATTTCATTCCCAAGAACTGAAACTTTTTTAGGGGGGGGGGGGGGTTGTTTGAAGACCTCAATCTGAATGGCCTAAAAAAACACATATCATAACGTTAGGCTAGGCTGTGTTACTGTTATACTTTATAGTTGTACTCTTGTTGGAATTTCAGGAAATGTTTTTTATACGTAGTTTAGTAGTTATTGCCTAGGTGTCATCTTTTTTTCAGTGGTAAGGATATGTATTTTATATTATATTGATGATATCCCGACAAAGAATTCGATGCGTTACTTGGTTCTAAAAACAGTCCTTTGCGTTAGCTCTCCAACATATGTAGATTAACTACTGTATGAAGGCTAGTCTAGGCCGTGAGTTAGGCGTTAAATTTCATTACAATGCCAACGGGACGTCCCGCGACACAGTGATGGAAATTCCTAAGTTTCATTTCAAAGTTTTAGCACTAAACTTAGACCTACCTCATTAACGCGACCGTCGATATTATCCGAAATTTCAGTCCTCAGTGATTTTCTTTTCTCGATCTACAAATGAAACAGACATCGGTGAGTATCGGCAAGTCTTTACTTCTGTAATCGCAACAACTTGCAAACATCAAACATTAAACATATAACAATGTGCACAGTTGGTATCGGGAGCAGATGAGAGGTAGTGTTGTTTACATTACCAAGATTGTGTTTGCAGGTGCGTGCACAATGCTTTGTTGCCATAGTGATAGAAAGTGGTTCCAGTCGTTTGTGCAAATGGACGGTCTCCGTGGCCATTCTTTGTTTCGCATTTGTTTAATGCAAACAGGCCCGTCCAACATCTCAACTATCAGTTTTGTAGACTTCGAAAGGGAATTTGGTTCCTTCGAAAGGTTTGTTCATATTCCCCGCCAGATGTATTCAAAATTGAAACATGCTAAACTTCATTTCCTATTTAATGTTATTATCGGTCTACTGAAAAATTTATCTGCCTGAAGTTTTCAAGAAAAGGACTGCAGGCTTTCCGTTATGGTTAAACCTTGGGCATATCTTTCCAAAGTTAAAATGTTAATGACGCCCTTTATAGTTCTTTGATCTAAGTTCAACTTAAACGTAGCAAGTTATAGACAATTTTATTTTTTTATTTGTGTGGGTTGGGGGGGGGGGGGGTGGGTGTTCGAAATTTTCCCGACACTCTTTTTATGGACCTGCCAAAGGCGAATCAAGGATTTCACGACGGAGAGGGTGGCCCTGGGGTGGTTGATGAAGACTTTTATGAAGGTGGTGGGCCGTGGGGTCCTTTCCCAGAAAGTTTTGACGTCATACTGATGAATTTTGGGCCATATTGAGACAGTTCCATAACAACTCCCTGTTAAGACTAGTCAACAATCAAACTCCAAACGAAAGATTGTGCTAAAACATAGTAAATACTTTCATACGGTTGTACCGAATCGATCACTGAAACAACATTTTAGCAGCACTGAGACTTTGTCGTTTATCTTAGTGCGCGTCTGTATCATAATTGATACTGACCGTTTGGGTTCACTTGATGTCTCCTATATGTATAATAAGACGACAGATTATGGCGTCCCCATACCGGCGGCCTATTGCATTCTTTCCTAGCACGCTTCATGGATATCAGTGATGTCACCCACACCAGGGCCCTTCCCAATTTACGGCAAGATAATGCTGTTTGCGTATAGAATCTACTTATGCCACTGTAAGTTGTTGTTGTTTAACATCCATCGTCTCAATTGGAGCATTCTTTTTTTCGTAATTTTCAGCCGTTTCGATCCTTAACATGTTCGCAAGGTCAGTCACATATCCAGGTTTGAAAAGACAAACGGGAAGTAAACCTATTGCGGTTTTTAGCACACAACGTCAACAACTTGATACTTTTTGTCAAGATATTCTGACATATGGTGAGACTTTAGAAAGTTACGGTAGCTCAAAGTGCCATCAAGATAGGAATATCTTTACCTTAATAAGTTGACATTTTTCAGGTAAATATTTAGTTAACAAGATAATATCATGTAAAAATAAGAAAATTATGAATTGTTTATTTGTAGTATCTCGAAAACTCAACAATTTTCTGAAAAATGTTGAAACGACAACTTATTACATCTTTACATCTCAAAAATTTTCTGCAAAATGTTTAAAATGTTGACGTCTATGAATCCAAGTGTATAATTTGATGCTTTCCTGAAACATGTTGATATTTAAAAATGACCATATTTAGCCATTACAACGATTTTATGCAAACATTTTGAATATGTTGACTTTCTATCAAGTATTTTATGAAAAATGTTGAAATGACAACAATAAAGGTACCTATTTTTGACGTTTTGTCAAGATGGTAGGAAGTTTGTAAACGGTAATTTCCGGAATTTTACCGTTTCGTACGATTAGTTCATCTCATGAAACTGGTAATGTTTAGATTTCCACAACTTCATGAGAAGTATTAAGCGTGCAAAACGGGTATTATTTTCATAATGTTATCGTTTGTGTGTCAATGTAATGTCTTTTCTACGCTTCCGTATATCCGTTTGATGGGAACAGCAGAAATTTACAGTGCTGTCTGCTGTGGCACAGAAATTTAAACCTATGTGCTAGCTGTAGTCTGAAGTTCTGAACCTACGGTGGAAGTCAATCACGTAAAGTCTCGAAGTGACGACGGTAAGATTATGAAACTAGGTGGAAACGTGCATTCAATACATAAGGTTTGAACAGCGTACCCCAACAAATGACGTTGTTTTCGTATTTGCAAATCCTAAGTTTAGTACCTGCATAATAAACTTGAATAATCGGCCAAACTACAGTTCTATTACGCCTAACAAGAGTTTACGTTAGGGTAGGCCTAACATAAACCTAAATCTGCAGTAGCCCATCCTACTAATATATCTAAATTCAGGCCTACGTTTCATGTAATGTGGTGTTTGCAACAACATAAATGTAAATAATAATGTTGCTAGGTTTACTAGGCATAGGTGCACAAGTATGCATTATTCCCTACCAAGTACCAGGACCACCTGTAACAGTCTCAAGTACACCCCAATAGAGGTGTAGTATTTATCCTAAGGGGTCAGGAGGTTAAATCTATCATATTGTGTAGCCTGTTTGTGTATAGTCCTTTGTATTGTCAATCCTCAGGGTTGTGTATGTAGATGCCTGTGCATTCAAGGGTAATGCTGTATGTTTGTTATAATTATGCAACCTAGCCCATGTGGGTAAAGACAGCTAAGAAACACACTTAGGCTAAGTGAGCTATTGTATAGTTCTGGTTTCAGCCTTATACTCTCATTCTGTACATGTATAGCATGTGCCTCAGTTGAAATACTAATAGTAAGGATTGTTTAATGCAACCATGTAGCACATGGTTAGCACTAGAACATTGTGCACAACTTGCTGCCTAATTTTTAAACTTGAATTTGGCATGAATTGACCAAAGATTCAGTAAGGCATTGTGCAGTGTGCTGCATATACAGGCCTTCTCCTGGTTGCATTGACAGAAGAGCTACAGAGATCTCTTTTGCTTGATATTGTGTTGCTATGGAATTGGAGGGTTTCTTATGGTTTTATGGCCAGTAGTCTGTGCTTATCCTGTGAACAGACAATGGATGTGTTCAATTGAATGTTTGCATCCACAATTCTTGCCAAACGGTGATAGCAGGAATGTTTTACTACTATTGTTCTACGACTAATCATAGGCGATTGTAACTTATTTGTAAGTTTTAACACTAGTCAGAATATTCATACTGGGAGCAACTATTGTATGTATGTATGTATGTACGTATGTATGTATGTATGTATGTTAGATCCTCCTGCAAGCAGGAACTCTCGAAGAAGCCTCATTGGCTTATCAAAGCCGCAAGCTGACCGAAGTCAGTCTCTTACATTCATATTTAAAGTCCATGATTATGAATCGTCAATTGTCAACAATTCTGAAACTAGACGACATATATTAATCTTGGAGTGACTCGAACCGGGGACCTTATAATTGGAAGGCACTGGCGTTAACCACTGAGCTAACACTCCTATTCCTATACAAATGTTGCTGCCATGTTCTCAGAAGCCATATGTACTACTGTCAATTTAGATACACATAGTGTGCTGTTGAAAATGGATCTGGAGAATTATGGTTGCAGTCTCAATCAATAATGTTTTGTTAAAATAAAATATGTACAGCCTTGATCATAGGGGTCTGTGAAAATATTTGGGTGTCTATGAGGGCAAGGTGTCCACAGAGTGTTCCCACCAAAAAGGGGTTCTGTAATTATCCAGTGGGGTCTACTAAATTTATAATGACTTGCATAAGCTGGTGGAATAAAGTGCCAATCATGATCCCAGCCCAAACCATGGTAGGGCCAAGGCCATTGGTGATGCTAACCAACCATCTAAAGGGGTTCGATAAACATTTCTTTGTTCATATGGATTTAAGAGAGTTGAAAGCTTAGGGGGTACATGACGTTCTTAACTATATGACAAAGTTAACTATTATTGATGACTTGACCTTCGGAGTGGTTAATGTGTACCACAGTTAGGCCTAGTTCACATATCTTTTGAATTATGTTGTTTGCAAAGTTATGAGTGACATTTACCGGATGGAAGACTTCACAAACGCTGTCTAAGAGGGAGGAAGACAATGGAAAAGAGTTTGACTGTAGTCTTCAGACTGCATCCCACAGATACTTAAAAAAAAAAAAAATTTTGATTGAGATCATTGTGTATGTTATGGGTAATATTGGTTTAATATGCAACCAAAAGTGAAAAATGAGGGAAGTTTATGAACCAGCTTCTGGAAAGTAATTTTTTATGTCTTTAGTGGTAATTTCTGTTCATGGTTCAATTTATGGCAATTGTTGTAGTCATGTTCCTGGCTTCAGCATACTTTCATCATGAATATTCAAAGGAGTCTTTAGCTTGCAGTTTCAAATCAGGAATACAGTGCCCTGAATGGGTGGCTGATAGCAAAATTTAAGTAAAACTTTACCAGCAGGACAGTCAATTTCAAACAAAAGTTAATATTTGCCACTTCGTGAAGGGAGGTGTAAGTAGAATGAGGAAATTACATTCCTATAAACGTAGCTGCCTTAATTATTTCAATGTCACAGGAATATTACTCTGAGAAATTTAATTAGTCATGATGTTTAACAGCTGTATACAGTAGCCTTATACCATCAATTTGAAGTTCATCTACATGTGTACATTTGTCCAGCTACATCCTTAAATATTATTTTTCATCCAGGGTTTCTTAATTAACATTATAAAGATCACTTGGTTAACAATTAACATTGTTTGCCCATGGCAATCATCAGTGATAACGAAAAGCATTTGTTTACTTAATGCAGGCAGCAAATGCTGTAAACATGTAAGTTAATCTCGATGCTACACTTGCTTGTATAATTTTAGTACAGGGTAAAGGTTGTTGATAGGTAGGCTTTAGGTAGCTGTTGAGTTTTTAGGTGGCAATTGCATTAAGAACCCACATGTTGGATTTATATGCTTAGTGTCAAAGTGTGCACATGTACTGCAAGTATACATATCTTGTCTTTACCATCCTTCACACAATATCTTATCTACTTCTCAATCGTTTTATGTTCTCAGCAGTCACATTTTGGTCTTTTAGTCAAGTAAATTTTCGTCAAAATGGAGAAGTATGGTATTCCACAGTCATTGCTGCCAGGCAAAGCATACATCAATGGGACCTGGGTCTCAGAGAAGGCTGGTAAGACTTTCAAAGTTTTGAACCCTGCTACCGGAGAACTGTTGGGAGAAGTACCAGACCTGGGAGCTGCGGAGACAGAAGAAGCCATTGGAGTTGCTTACAAGACATTCCAAACTTGGAAGGAAACCACAGCCAAAGTAGGAGTTCACAATGGTTGTATCATACACAGAGCTTTAAGTTCTAAATTAAAAATGCCAAATATTAATTTATCAACAATGTAGTGTTATTGACAATTCTATTAATGTGTTTTTTCCTCCAATATCCTCTTTTTTTCCATTTGTAATCATGTTGGTCACTGGCTGAAATTAACAGCTTTGCTGTTTTTCTAGAGTCCTTCATATGTTAACCTTCCTACTGTTATGTTACTTTTGTATTAATCTTGTACAAACATATGAGAAAAAAATTTGAACTTGAAATTGAAATTGGGAACAAGAAGGTTGGGTCATGTTGTGAGTTTTATACTATGTGTGCTTACCATGGTAAATCTGGATGAGCACAACCAGGGAACTAACCTGGAAATGTAGAACATTTCTTATGTAAGCTATCAACCATTAAGTGAGTTTTGATATGAAAGGAATAAATTCAACTGCTTTCATTGTTTACTTGTTATCGTTGTTTACAGGAGAGAGCAAAGATTTTACGGAAATGGTCAGAATTGCTGATGGCTAACCAGGAACACCTTGCGAAGATACTAACACTTGAAAATGTAAGTCGTCCAGGGCATTCAGAAACTTACCAAGATAATGTGATAGAGAGAGAGCTCAGGGTGGGGAGAGGGATGTTTTTAATTTTCTGCTGTAGTGGTAGGCTGTGAATCTCATACCTCATTATGTGATATAAAGTAATATGATATTAATTACATATTGTGTAGCTTTTGTCTCACTTATGAACACTTAGCACACAATGTCACATTAGTTTTAGTGTTTAGCTGACAAAAGTCCTGGATTATGTTTCTGTGTGAACTTGTAGTGAACTGCAGTATCAGTATAATGGACTTAATCTGTTGGTCTCTTTTTTCTCTAATTTTCCAAATCCAACTTTTACGAATACACCCTCAAGATTCTTCTACCTGTAGCTCAGCATCTCCAATCTGGTGACCCCATCATGTGACTGCATCAGATGCTTAATACGTATTTAATCTTTTGTAAGTTTCCACAGAGGTACTACAAAAAAGAGAGAGGTTTAAGTTTTTCGTTCCCAGCTGCCAATTGTCCTTTTGATGAATGAAAGAAGTACGAATATCCGGTATTTAATAATAATAATAATAATAAACAGTTCTTATATAGCGCAACTTACAATAAAGTCTCGCCGCGCTGTTCAAAAGAAAGTGAAAGATATGAACACAATATACAATAAGAGTAAACGTAACAATTATAACAATGAAAACAGGTGTGTCTTCAAAACAGTTTTGAACATCTCCACAGACACGACATTCTTTATGTTGAGTGGGAGTTTATTCCAAAGGAGGGTTGAGGAGTACTGGAAAGATCGCTCGCCATAAGATTTAGTGGACACAGGGTGCATAGAGAGCAATGATTGGGTGCTAGAGCGCAGACGGCGAGTTGGGGTATAACTTTGAACAAGTTCACCCAAGAAGTGTGGCTCAATACCATGAATACATTTAAAGGTTAACAGGAGTACCTTGTAATCAATACGCAGTTTGACAGGTAGCCAATGAAGGTCATGAAGTATGGGGGTGATGTGAGAGACAGGGCTAGTGCGAGTAATCAGCCTGGCAGCAGAGTTTTGAGCTGATTCGTTCTGTTTAACTTGCTACGGGAAATAATAAATTGTAAAATTGTATATCATGATTCTCGATTCAAGTTACGGGTTTTAGTTCATGGGTCACTATTTCTATGCTTGGGGGGGGGGGGGAGATTCAAATTTAATTATTCATGGAGGTAAGTTTTTCAATAAACTGAAAGTTGTTTTATCTGTTATAGGGCAAACCTTTGACAGAAGGTAAAGGAGAGATTGGGTTTTCAGCCTCGTTCTTTGACTGGTACGCAGAGGAAGCGAGAAGGACCTACGGGGATGTTGTTCCTACTCCTGCCCAGAACAAACGATTGGTGATCATCCGTCAGCCTGTCGGCGTAGCGGGCCTCATCACACCTGTGAGTAGCGAACCTAAGAGTGACATTTATCAGGCAATAGATATAATGGGAAAACAAAGTGATATTATGAATCAGAAGTTAGTGTATTTCTCTGAGGTCAGTAGAGGTCAAATCTGTAAACCTTATGAACCTGATGTATTGTAAGAAGGAAAATGTTGGCAGATGTCATAGTTAGCATGTACACAAGGTCCCTATCATTTGTCAAGGGGGGTCAACAGTTAGCAGAGGTCAAAATGTGAGACTTTAATATTTCAAGAATATAATGTTTGGATTTGCATATAGAATCGGTTGATGATGTACAACAAGTTGACAGTTAGCTCATGAAGATGATGAACAACTGCATTGTTAAGGAGCTGTATTTAATACCATCTCCTGTTAAAAGTTGCCAAGATCCGAAAGTAATGCTGTATGAAGAAATTCAGCTCTATTGGATGTGGCAATTTAACACTGAGAGTGCTGTCACTCTTATTAATCCAGCCTTACATATATTTCTTACTCTACAAGGGAGAGGCTGGGGGGTGGGGGGGGTTGGGGCGTTGTGTAGTGATCAAAAGAGTCAATTTTTTATTTACAATTTACTTTCACAGCACAATGTCTGTTTGTTTTAAATGTATTTGTCTCTTAATAGTATTGCATATGATATCCAGCCCTCAGTAAAGGCCTTTTACAAACAAGCATTTTAAGTGACATCACAGGATAAGGCATAAAGTGTGCTGTATATTTTCTTTGAACTTTAACCTCTTCCTCACCTTTGGCATATTTATCTTTGTTCACCCGACAGTGGAACTTTCCAGCTGGTATGATCGCCCGCAAAGTCGCTGCTGCGTTGGCCGCAGGCTGTACCACAGTATTAAAGCCCGCAGAGGACACACCACTTTCGGCCCTGGCCATGGCTCAGGTAGGGTTACATAGGGGTACCACTATCAGTGACCATCAAAGGAGAACTTTTGATATGTGACAGACCATCATTAGCAATCTTTGTTAGTGCATGTTACAATTCAAAAACAATTTTGGATGTGTTTTTTGCATAGTACAATTGCATAGTACATAGTACATTTTTTGTACATAGTATATAGCATAGTACATAGTACATTTTTAGTACATTTTTTGCATAGTACAATTGCAGAGAACAAAGGGTTCTATATAAAACCCACTATATAGAACCACATGTATTCATTTCAAGAATAATTTTCTTGAAATTATTCAAGAAAAGTCACCCTGTCAACATCTATTGGGTAACTATCAATGTGGGTGATCTACCAAGAATATAATCAGCTTTCGGCAACACCAGTATGAAGTGTGGTAGAAAAACTAGTTTGGTGGTGGTGGTTCATTTGTGGTTCCCTGAAGTAATTGTGGGTTGAGTTAATATTTTGCTGTATATGTTACCTACCCATATGTTCATCTAGTATGTTTTAATTACTAATTTATGATTGAAGATGAACTGTTTTGATATAATATTTATTTCTGTTTTAGTGGATTTTTAGTGTCAATAAAATAAATGTCAGGGTAAGTGTCAGTCAGAATTGTTACTAGCATTTTTAGACCTTACATCCCAGGCACGCAAAATCTCAAGAAATTACTGTTATGGAATTCAAATTTGACTTAGCAACTCTCAATGTGGAGAGAACGAGCATATTGTGAGATTAAAAACCATTTTTCGGTATGACGGATGTTAGCTGCACATAAAATTCATACATTGTCTGAACACATTACATCTGGGATCAAAACAATAGTTCCATTATTCTGTGATTGTTTCAGATACAATACAATGGTGGCTTCGTACCATGGGCGCTTCTTGGTGAAACTTGTGACAACAAGAAGTAACGTTATGATATTTGTGTACACACATATTATAGCCTATAGCACAAACATGGCTATCTTAATACACAGGGAAAAGTAATATTACAAGCAGTTGCAGTTGAACAACTTACTTTGTGTTCATTGAGCACTGAAGATGCAAGAATGTTTGCAGACAATGAGTATTGGGACTATTAACCAATCAAAATTACATGAAATTTGGAAAAGCCTTACTGACTATTTTAGCATGAAAGTCTCCTTAATAGAAATGTTTATTAGGGCTAGCTCTGTACCAAAGCATGTCAACTAACAGTTGATTGTAAGATGATACCATATTTTTTCAAATAATCATCTGAAGGGTTTGAATAAAACTGGTTTATTGAGAAGAGGTTGTGGTTATTTCCAAAAGAAAGAATTAGGCCTATGTGTGTTCATTCCATTAAAAATGTATTTTGTTATAAGCCTAGTTGTGAGTGTGCACTAGGGTGTTTCTCAAAACTGTTATGTCTGTCGGATGCAAACAGTTTGAAGATTTTGCCTCCCTGGCTAAAATCTTGCACCCGAGAAAAAGCAATCCTGCTTTCATAACAATGCTGTTACTCTGTCTGCATTCCATTGCTACCCAAGTAAGTAAGAACCACTATGTTGCATTCATCTTGATTGGAACAGACCCCTCCATCTCCTTCCCCTGCCTCATCCAAAGGCCAGAAATTAAATTGTTGAGAATAGATTTCAGCTCTCTTCAATGCCTGGTGTTCAGCATGAGGTCAAGGGTCATGTCCCAGAAATCTTAGTGTTTGGAGGTAATGACTATTTGTCAAACTAAAATTTAAAGTGAAAAATAATAAACCATAATCATTTCAAAGACACTTGAATGTGGTGGTAATAATTTTTTTCCTCGTAATTTACCCTAGTTAATTATTCAACAGTTCAATCCAAAATGCTTTGAACTTTATCTTCTTCTGAAGTTGTAGGTGGTCATAAATTTTATGATTCCTGGTGCAATTTTGGTGCACTAAATTATTAGTTTTATGTTTTTATCAGGGAATGGTTTTCCCAGTTTACTATCAAGTGTGTGTACTATATTCAATACAAGATAGTCCTTACACTAATTCTATAAGCACTGAACACTCTATTATATAGAACCCACATATTTACATACCAGAAGACCTTACTCTGCAAAGAATATGAGCTACCTTGAAGCACTTCTTTCATATTTCTTTTGGCAATTTCTGGCACTGTTTATAAAATGGTGGAGATTTTTGCACGTCTTGCAAACAGCCCAACTACTACTGCTAGTTTCCTAGATTAATTTTATTCTATAATGATAGTTAATAGCAAAATGAATAGTAATTTATACTTTCTCCTGTTAAAGAAAGAATGTTGCTTAGACAATTATCCATATATGAGTAATAATCACATGATAACTTAGATATATACAAGTTTCAATATATTTTACTCATTTTAAATCATACTTGAAATTTTCAAGCTAATGAAGTCCATTTTGATAATATTTGGTATCTAATAAGGAATAATAATTATTTATCAAAATCAAACAAGAGCAAAACACTCTTAAAAAGGAAAAAGCTTTTCTAATGGAAACAATCTGTTTAGCATCATGTGTAAAATTGAGTGACTCTGACATTTGGATGCTAATATTAAACATCTTCTTCGGAAGCAAACCAAAAGATAGATTGCCTTTGAAGAAGATCCTGCTAAGATCGTTAAGTTCACAGTGTTAAGTTCACAGTGTTAAGTTCACTAACTCTTTCTAAAACTACCAAATCCATCCCCAAACGGCTGTTTTTAAGTATGTTCTCCTTTCCTCTGTCATCTGTAGCTGGCAGAAGAGGCTGGTGTTCCTGCTGGTGTCTTTAATGTCATACCTTGCTCCAGGCCCAATGCTGCTAGTGTTGGTAAAGCCCTCTGTGAGAGCCCTCTGGTGGCCAAAATCTCATTCACAGGATCATCAGCTACTGGCAAGGTATTGATGATTTGAACAAAATTTCTGTAATTTCTCCTGCAACTTGTTGAAATGTTATTGCCATTGGCATATGGATACGATATTGTTACTGTTTTGTATTTGGTTCTTTTGGATATACTTGAAACCAGTGGTGCAACCATATTTTGTTTTGTTCTTTGGGCTGAGGTGTTAAGTTGTCAAATGGATTGGTCTAAGGGAAGGAGTGTAC
Source organism: Apostichopus californicus (assembly GCA_020650975.1). Classification (NCBI taxonomy): domain Eukaryota; kingdom Metazoa; phylum Echinodermata; class Holothuroidea; order Aspidochirotida; family Stichopodidae; genus Apostichopus; species Apostichopus californicus. Next base: position 26,537 of record JAIPMN010004200.1, on the reverse strand, counting down.
ACTCCCTGTTTTGAAAATGTTAGGGTAAAATGGAGCGTGCTTAGACGCAAAGTGCAACTTTGGACACAATGTCGAAGAATCTTCGACTATTTAGGTTGTAAGGCACATATGTGTTAAATATTTATGTTCTGTATACTAGGATGTTTTGTAATATTATGTTTGCCAGTTGGGGAGGGGCTGAGCCCACTGGTTTTATTCTTAAGAGGGGGGAGAGCCCCCAGGAATAAATGTGGTTGTATCCTTGCTTTCAAACCCTTGAGTCTCTTTCAAGACCGCAGTAAACTATTGGAGCATCTTTATTCTTGCTCACAAAATTTAAGCTTAAAAGGTACAAAATACTTTTCTCTGTTGGTTGTGTGCCTTTCAGATTATATCCCGACATTGAGAACCTGTGAGAAATGAGACGATTAATTGCTTTGATCAGATAAAAATTCCCTGGATAGTGGCAGTTTCTTTAAGTGTTCACAATTTCAAAATAAATGACCAATTTTGTTCTTCAAGCATATTTGGGAGGAATATTGCTTCGTTTTATGTAGTAAATTATGCAGAACCGACAATTCTTAACATCAAATATGCTGAGACTAATTCTGTGTTTGGAACATTTGATTTGAAAATGACCAAATCTGAAAGGCTTCTGAGAATTTCCTGGACCAGTGCAGAAATTCAGTGTAATATTTATGGCGTTGTGTACATATATACGCATTGTGGTTCAGGGAAAAGATATTTTAGGTGCCATTCTAAATAATCAGTGTACCCTTTGTTTGTTTGAACATTTTTGAGAACATGAAATTATATTGGGTTTGTTGACAAATCTTGAAATTAAAATCCATAACATTTTTTAACATTTTTTGTATCTGTAGCTGATACTTCAACAAGCAGCTTCAACAGTGAAGAAAGTCTCCATGGAGCTGGGAGGCAACGCTCCGTTTATCGTCTTCAATTCAGCAAATGTGGACGCTGCAGTGAAAGGTGCCATACTGTGCAAGTACAGAGGCTCTGGTCAGGTAAGATCAGTACGTAGAGCAGACAGGGGAGAGGGGGGAGGGGTATGTAGGGGAAGCATTTGAAACCATATGTACCCTTATGCAAGGGGTGGGTGGAGAGAGTTTCTTCAGCCCCCTAAGTTTAGCAAATCAACATCAATGATATATCACAGATTCACCAATTCTCAATGAGTTTTCCTCATAAATTCAACTATAAGTAGGATGTTTTCCAATCACAAGCTTGTTACAATTGTAGCAAAGTTTTAAAATTTGTTCAGATTCTGATATAATACTGCAACCTTTGTTATTAAAAAATAACTAGTATTCCAGTAAGTAAGAAAACCATTGAATTTTTTTTTAAATTTCATTCAATTTTATAGAAACCAGTATTTCTTGATTATGCCAACTGAAATGGTTTCAAAAGCTGAGTTTGAGTTTCAATAAGATGAGGGCATTGAACTTATCTCCACAGTCAACAGAAAATATTGCACTTACATGTTAGTTTTTACATCATCACACATATCTAACATGTTATCAAAATAACCAATATGATACACATACTTACTAGTTTCTTCTTCCAGACCAGCATAAGTTTTATTATTTTTTTTTTATTAATCAGATTTGATTAACAGTGGCTGCTGTTGGGAACAAAGTAACTTGGATTACTGATATTCATTTTTATCATTGGTCGTAAAAGTTTAGAGCTGGAAAGTTGACAGTTTTGCTATGGGATTGAATAAACAGATGTAATTCCTCACTAATATATATGATATTTGAAAAGATGATATCTCATATCATAAACTTTCAACTTTACAAAAATGAGCTACATTGTTTATCTCAACATTTTTCAATTAATTGTTTTTATTATATAATCATATTCAAAAACATAATTTTAAATAGGATTGTAAGAAATAAAACATATTAAAATGACAAAAATTACAATTTCTGTGAAATCCATGTTAACAAGCACTCTATCATAAACTTGTAGCAATTAATCTAAAATGTTGCCTAAAGTTCCCTTCAAAGTAATGAGTGTCAGCATAATGATAATATGGCAACTAACTAAATCTTCATTTTCAAGGCACTTCGTTGTCTTTTAGTCCATTAAACTGCTCTAGCTGTTTATATCTAACAGGAGTAAGCAACTTTACTATTATGATAAATACCAGTTTGCTGCGCTCATCTTTCAGACCAGCATAATTACCTTTATTTTTCGGATTTGACTAACAATAATGTAAGGTTATTGACAATGATATTAGTTTTATGATTTTTAGTTATATTTTAGAGATGGAAAGTTGCTGTTCTTTGCAATTGGATTGCATAATCAAATGTAAAAAGTCTCACTATTATATGTATGATAATTGGACCGTTCAACTTGATATAATAAAAAATAGGCAAAATATTGAATAAGGTTCCCAATTGTCAATTTCAAAATTTCAAATTTATATATTATTATTAATTTATATATTTATTATATATAGTATTACTTCATAAACAAAAAGCTAAGAGAGACAATTAAAAATGACAAAATCAAAGTATAAGCCACAAAATGTATTAAAAGAAAGTAATAATAAAGGTACTACAACTTCATGATGATTAAACTGAGTTGTCCGACCTGTAGACAAAGGACTTATTAGGGGTGTAATTCTAAATATTTGGTGCTATAACTCTCTTTCCCTGGTTGTAGTTTGCCAAACCATTGAACATTTTAAGTGGATATCCTTCCTGCTTTTGAATTTAATTGCGAACCTTGTTTTTGCAACGCCATTGACTTGGCATAAAAAACTATCCTTACTAGAAATTATCGCACCTTATTTTCAAGGAGTCTGAAATTTTTTTAATCTGATTAATGTTCCAGATAGGAAGAGCATTCTAAATTTTGGGTAAAATGTACAGTAAGTGTTAAAAACTTCCAATCTCACTTAAAATAGGTCACAATTTAAAAGTGGATTCAATAAAAATCACTGTTCTTAATAAGTCTTGCAATATGACTGTTGTCATTAACTTTAATTATCAATAAAGAACCCTTATTACAGTTGATGTTTCTTGGCTGGTGGTTGATCTCAGGCCCATAATTCACAATTTAGCCTCTCACTAAAAACTGCCAGTACATTAAAACAATCTACTGGCTAAAATCAGATTCCCACTTGAGTAAATACAAGAGCAATGTTAATACTGCACTAGCAGAAAGATTCAAGTGCCTTCTCTTTCCTCCTGACAAACTTCAAATCTACTGGCATGTAGCTAGTAAATAGCCTTAATCTTGGGGCCTGGACCTGTTGTACAATTTATTCTCCTGCCTAGCCTGTTGATGACTTAGATAAAGGTTGAGAGTAGAAGGCCTCCCTTCTCCAGAAGGTTGTATGTTTTTATTGAATTCTAAGACCTGTTGTCATTCCTTGGCAGTCTCCTTTTCTGGGTGTCTTGGACCGTGAGCCTTTGTGACATTGCTTCTCGCAATATTGGTCCCATGTTAGCAGGAAGCCCAGGTCCGTGTACTAAAGGTTGTAGATAGAGGCGGTGGTTAAATATGGTTCTCCAACAGCTTGCAGATCTTGTATTAGTCCGGCCACATGATGACTGGAAAGTGCTTCTTGTTGGACCTTAATTCTCATTATAAAAGAAGATCAGCAGTTGTTGGTAATTAACATCATTCTAGTCTCAGGTTCTCCTGGTTAGATGGCCAGCTTGGGTCACATTCCCGTAGGTTCGATGTTTCTGGAGAGTTATTCTCGGAAGTTAACCTTCGGCCGCTGATGCAAAGCGTCTTGGTAGAAATCTTCATGACTCATAGAGATTTTGAGGAAATAACAGATTACATGTGTTAGTATGGATGTGAAAGAAAATACCCAAGGATGCCTGCTATGGTTGCATAGTACAATTGCATAGTGCAATGATTGCATAGTACAAAGATTACATAGTATAATGATTGCATAGTACAATTTAAGTCTTGTATGGTAAAGTTCTGATTTCAAAAAGATGATCTAAAGTGTAACAGATAGAGGATGAAATGTTTCAATAAAGACTAGCAAATTGTAGGTATATGAAAATTTAGAGTTAGCCAAATTGATAAAAACAAACATGGAGAAAGGGGTGGTAAGCATTGGGCAGGGGTGCAACCAAGTACCATCCGCTGGGGGTTGGGGGGGGCTCATCTCCCCTCCGCACTTTCACTGGCGGACAGAATCTTACAAATCTTCCTAGTTTTCAGTACATGAATATAGAACAGTTTACAACCTAAACAGTCCAAAGATTCTTCAACGTTGTTTCAAAAGTTGCAAGATTTGCATTACAGCAGCCTCCATTTTACCGTTTCTCAAAGGGGAAAACTTTTCTTACCCCCCACCCCACACCCCCCAGTTAAAAAAGCTTGGGTGCACTCCTTGCTAGGGGATGTTGTAACACTCAAATGCTAAGGATATGATGTTGGTGGATAATATTTCAAAATATTAATACCGTGATCTTTCTGTAGAGCCAAATTGGGAGACACCAATGATTTATTCAAGGTGGGTAAGAGGGGGTTGTGGAGGGTAGTTTGTTGTCTTAGGTTGCAAAGATAACCATTGAAAAGTTCATTTTTTTTACAATTAATGAGCTATTGTCCCATTTTCTTCCATAGACCTGTGTTTCAGCAAACAGGATGCTGATCCAAGAAGGAGTCTACGATGAATTTTGCAGCAAGTTTGCAGCGGAAGTAAAGAAGTTTGTCGTCGGAGACGGTATGCAAGAGGGAGTGACGCAGGGACCGCTCATCAACGAAAGAGGGCTGGAAAAGGTAAGTATGCTATTACCTTTCTTTGATTGTTTAACCTGGAAGGTAAGAAAAATATCACCTGATCATCAGAATGGTTTGATGAATGGATGGTTGGCTGGCTTGCTGGACAAACTTGCTGGACAAGAAAGGACAGATCATCTTCAAAACTCATCTGTAAAATATTTACTCCTATAAATGTTATGGTAAAGTTTACTCACAGCCTGACTTTCCATTAAAGTAGATAAATTTGTATCCAACAACTGTTTCAGTCAGACCAAAAACCAAAGACAAAATTTGAGTTACTACAGCTATGGCTACGCTGCAAAATTTCCAAGCAGGAAGTCTTTATTAATCATTAGTTTGTGGGGAAGTCAGATGCAATAGGTCAGTCCAATGTTTTTCTGTGTCCCTCGTATATGAACATTGGTAGAAGGAAGAAAAAATATTAATTTACAAAATGAAACAACTGCATAATAAAGGCACAAAATTTTCCAATAATTTGTATCCAATTTTGGTGAGCATTTGAAACTTGAATATTGTTTGGGGTTGCTATGCTTGTCCTTAGAGATAAAGTCTTGGTAATATTTTATTGGCCTGATAGTTTCATTGGTAGTTATCCCTGTGGTCATTGCTTAAAATCTTATACTAGCCAATGATTTGTTTGTATATTCAATATAGCTTATCTTTGTTATGATGTTGTCATGGAAACTAAATGTAAGGGGACATTTATTGTGTATAGATAGAAACAAAAGCAATAGTATGCTTACCTCCTCTGATCGATAGCTTGATATGAGAAACAAACAAATCGTTTTGAAATCACTTATTAAAGCTTTTCAACTTTTGAAATTCTTTCCCAGGTCAAACGCCATGTTGAAGATGCACTTAAGAATGGAGGTAAGGTCCTATGTGGTGGGAAACCACATTCCCTGGGAAGGACATTCTTCGAACCGACCGTCATCTCAGAAGTGTCCAACAAAGCTGTGGTCTTGCAAGAAGAGACTTTCGGACCACTCGCTGCCTTAGTAAAGTATGAAACCATCGGTTTGAATATTTTATGTAATTACAATCATGCTGGATGAGATAGGCCCGGGGCCCTTGGCTCTCACTCTAGGGACCCCAAAATTAGAAGACAAGAAAGGGACGCACTGGATAATAGGAGGAAATGTCCCTGTTGGAAATATTTTACTGAATGTATTGCATGTCTCTACAATTGAAGGTCTCCGCAATGCATCCCACTGCACATCAACTATATATGCTCACACACATTACTATCACACTCGGATTATAATGTTAAACACAATGCCTGCCTTGGCTGCCACATGTCTGGTCCAGGGAGCTCAGAATGTCAATTCTAGCCATGGCTACAATAATTGAGTTGATTTGTTAAAAGAGTTACACTTACATTTAAAAGAATAGTACAGAGGTTTATTCCATATTAATATAGATAACCATGAAAATACAAAACAACACTTGACCAAAGCATATACATATCTGTTTAACAGGTTGAGAGAAAATGACATTGGAAACTTACCAAAGGTTTTAACAGTACAAACATGGTTGTGCCTTCAAAGATAAGTTTGATTGCTCTATTGCTGGGTCCTGCTTAAAAAGGACCTTCCTAGCCATAATAGTAATATATTAGAACATTTACCTACATAAATGTAGTGACACTAAATATGTAGTAATGGTACTTACAACGGAGTGTTAGAGAAGTCAAGCAAAGTGTAATTAACTAAATGAAGAGAAATATCTGCACTAAAAGTCAGTATTGAAGTAATCAATATTAGAGAGGCTCACTCCCCTTGTCTGCTAATCTGTCAATAAGTCAACTTTCGGCATAATGAGTCCCTGTTGGCAACTGGAGTCATTATGTGACTTGAGACTTGATTTGGGCTTGACCCAATTGACTACACACGACTCGGGACTTGACCTCAAGGACTTGATTGCAATGAAAGTAAATATTGGTTGTTAAAAATCAAATAGCTCAGCGTTACGTTACATGCAATAGCTACAAGATCCTTGTAAATTCATGTTTAAGCGTATGAAATTATGCAAGTGGCCAGATTTCTCCTTCCCCCCCCCCCTTTCCCCAACCAAAAAGTTTAAGAAAATCACCAACTGTTTCTATGTTTATAGATTTTGATAGATCAAATTACCTTAAATTAATTTTCAGTTCAACTCTTGAGATTAATATTCTGGGAGTACAATACATATCCTATTTAGGTTGTTAACTTGGAAGTGCTTTCTCAGGTTAATTCTGCTGAAAATTGTTTACATTGAAGCTTAAAATTTGGCAATAAAATATGCGGTTGATTTTCAAATTAAAAAGAGAATTTGAAGTATGAGAATGCATTAGTAAGTAACTGTAGATGTTACAGAACAATCGAAGGCACCTTGTATCAAAAACATATATAACTAATGAAAAACTTCAGCACATTTAGAATTTAAAAGTCAGCTGGGAATTTATGAGCAATGTACTTATAACTTCTGCCTTAACATACAGTATGTACCTTTAAATTACCATATAAGTACCACTTAACATTATTTTAACCCTTCCCCCCCAACCTGACACACAGCATAATTTAATAAGATTGTTATGTAAATGAGATGTGTAAAATTTATCTCTAAAAGCATAGTCACTTTCAACAAATTGAGAAAGTGTATTTTGTGGGTCCTCTGAGATATTGACATTTCTTGGAAAATAAAGTTCTTTTAAAATAATGGGATGGAGTTCAAGTAAATAACAAACATTTTGTTACTTTGAGAAGGAATATGTTCTCTGCTATTTCAAGAAAGAGAAATAAAGGGAAAAAACATATCAGCCATTTTCACATCCAAGATAAGTTTGAGTCATCAAAAGTTCAATGCTGCAGTGTCTTGAGACTTGGATTGAAACTTTCCCTTAAAGATTTGACTTCAAACTTGCTGTTAAATTTGTCTTGAAACTTGAATTGGAACTTGCCCTTAAAGACTTGACTAGAAACTTCACACTTGCCATTAAAGATTTGGCTTGAAACTTGCCCTCAAAGATTTGACTAGAGACTTGCTCTGAGACCTGACACTTGGCTCAAGGCATGCCTATCAAGACCAAAGACTTACTTGACACCAGAGGAACGTTATGACAACACTGCAAAGAGTAGCTCAAAATAATACAAGTTTAAGCAAATTGGGAATCGCAAATCCTATTGGGTGATTTGAAGTGTTATTTCAACACCTATATGTTTGACAATAAGGCATATGTGCAGTGTCTCTATAGCATATGTGTTCCATCTAGATTGGATATAAGGACGCAGCAATGAATCTGAAAAATCACAACCATGTTCATACTGTTTAAAATTTTGGAAGCTTTTGTTAAGTTTGTCAATGTCATTTTCTGTCAACCTGTAAATACCATATGTATATGCTTTGGTGAGTGTAGTTTTCTATTTTTCAAGTTATATATGAAAAACCTCTCAACCATTCTTTTAAGGGATGACTGTAGATGCCAAATCAGTAAGGACCTGTTGTAAGACATTTCAAACAACTGCTACAAGTACAGATTCTGCCATGTTTCATTTAATAAAGAAGCATATATTAGCTCTGAGAATCCATAAAATGTTTCCTGACTGAAATATGACAAGTTTCATTTTGCAACCAAATTTGACAGTCTTGTAAGCAAATAGCATGCCTTAGCCATTTTGTGTAAAAATAGTAACGTTTCCGAAGTCTTGAGGAGATGGTAAGGAAATCGCTTGATTATATACCAAGCAATGATGTTGTTATAATATGCCCCTGTGTTGAAAGAAAAATTCGTATGAAATCTTAACCATACAATCTCATTTTAAAGTGATATTCCAGTACAGAAAATGTAACAGAAATATCTTAAAGAGAAAAATATTACACATTGATAGTTAAAAACTCCGTCTCAATATTATTTTGTCCCCATGGTTGATTGAATGTAGCCATAAATGTAGCCTGTTAACCAGCTAAACCCTCTATCCTCCCTATTAGGTGGTCTTTTTTAGTACATGTTTTGCGAAAGCTTTACTCTCCTTTTTTTCGTCTATCAGTGCCAAAAAGGGGCTTGACACTTAACTTTTATCGCAACCTTCAGTCACTAAGATTTGATAGTTAGATATTGTTGGGGGGGGGGGTGGTTCTTTGGCAATATTTTTGGAGTTGTTGATAGGTTGGGGAGTGGTTACTTTTTCTGGAGAGAAAGCAATTTGTGACGTCATAATATTGTGTCTTTTCGGAGGCTATTTCAGATACTTTCATGTAGTTGGAGAAGTTGCATTACTGGATACTGTTAATTAGAACTGGTACTGATGAAGAAATGACAACAGAACAGGATTTAAATGTCTAGTGAAAACAGGTGTAGGACAAGGTTCAAGCAGGGTGCGTAGCGTTCAACTTCTACAATACCAGTAAGATTTGATTAGTTCGGCTCGCTTATATTGCGATGAGAATGTACTATGAAAATTTACAGATAAAACAAAGAAATGTTGCCCCCACCCCCTTTAATCAAAATAATGAACTTCTTAAAGGAAGTGTGGCAAAACTTTAAGCTGTTAAAGGGATACTGCACAAAAATGAGTAACTTTCCAGCTAAAATAAAAGCAGAAAAAAGGAAACTTGTATAGAATAGATTCACTATTTGCTGTGTACATGTGAGTGTATTCCAAGAGTGTAGAATATATTAGGTCACTTCACAAAGGGTGAGGGAAGAGGCAGGGGTTTAAAAACGACATGCACACAACTGTATTCCAAGAGTAGTATATATCAGGTCACTTCACAAAGGGAAGGGGAAGGGGCTTCAATACAAAATGGCAAAAACTGTAAGCTGTTAAAGGGATCCTGCACATAAATGAGTAATTTTCCAGCTAAAAAAGCAGAAATAAAAGGAAACAAGTATAGAATAGATTCACTACTGTTGTGTACATGTGAGTGTAATCAAAGAGTGTACTATATATCAGGTCACTTCACAAAGGGTGGGGACAGAGGCTTCAATATATGTATATATAATGTATATAAATAAACAAGTTATAAAATAAATATTAAATATAGTTTATTTTAAGACAGGTGTGTAGATTTCCTGGCATTAGGTTATTGTATGTTAATATGTGCCACTTCAGTTTTAAGCCTTGAGAATCTCAATTCAATTGCTAAAGTGCTTCCCTTAATCCTCTGTCCTTGCTCCTTAATCCTCTTCTCAGATTTTGTAAGCTGATCGGTGAATAACTATGGGGCATCCTGGAGGTGGTTGCAGAAGGCAGCTGAACAAAAGTGCTGGAGATTTTCTGCATTTTAGACTTTATGTCATCCTCATAGCATTTTGTATGTTGAAGAAAGGAATATTTCAATATTTTGTGTCTGGCAACAACAGAGTGTACAATACAGTAGCACACTATTACTGCAATATTACATCTTGAAATGTCTGAATGCATTTGACCAGCTTACTGTATCTGGCTCACAATTACAACCACAGACAACACCAAGTTCTGACAAACAATTTCAGGCTTTTCTAAAATCTTTCCATGCGCTTGTTGTAATTGTGAAATTAATCACTTTTTCCTGATCAAGAGTACAATCTTATGACTTATGTCATTGCACTCCGTACATTGTAGTGTAAGATCGGTATTGTAGGCCCAAGAAAATTACACAACTTAGTATCAGATGACATCAAATGGTAAATATGATAGTGGATCATAGGCTTGTTTTGTAAAAATTGTTACTCACTGCAGCTAGGACCAAACAACATTTTCTTTGAACAAGACCAAAAAATTAACGCTGAAATTTGTGTTCACTCAAAGGGTAACTTGTCTTGCACATAAACAAGGAGAGGAATATGTTCCCAAACCTTGGTAACTAGAGGGGTTATTGGATGGTAACTAGATGGGTCCTTAGATGGTGACTAGATGGGTATTGGATGGTAACTAGATGGGTCATTGGATGGTAACTAGATGGGTCATTGGATGGTAACTAGAGGGGTTATTGGATGGTAACTAGATGGGTCCTTAGATGGTGACTAGATGGGTATTGGATGGTAACTAGATGGGTCATTGGATGGTAACTAGATGGGTCCTTAGATGGTGACTAGATGGGTATTGGATGGTAACTAGATGGGTCATTGGATGGTAACTACATGGGTCCTTAGATGGTGACTAGATGGGTATTGGATGGTAACTAGATGGGTCATTGGATGGTAACTAGATGGGTCCTTAGATGGTGATTAGATGGGTATTGGATGGTCACTAGATGGGTCAGTGGATGGTAACTAGATGGGTCCTTAGATGGTGACTAGATGGGTATTGGATGGTAACTAGATGGGTCCTTAGATGGTGATTAGATGGGTATTGGATGTTAACTAGATGTGTCATTGGATGGTAATTAGATGGGTCATTGGATGGTAACTAGATGGATCATTGAATGGTAACTAGATGGGTCATTGGATGGTAACTAGATGGGTCATTGGATGGTAACTAGATGGGTCATTGAAGGGAACTAGATGGGTCCTTGGATGGTGACTAGATGGGTTATTGGATGGTGACTAGATGGGTCATTGGATGGTGACTAGATGGGTCATTGGATGGTGACTAGATGGATCATTGGATGGTAACTAGATGGGTCAGTGGATGGTAACTAGATGGGTCATTGGATGGTAACTACATGGGTCATTGGATGGTAACTAGATGGGTCATTGGATGGTAACTAGATGGGTCATTGGATGGTAACTAGATGGGTCAGTGGATGGTAACTAGATGGATCATTGGATGGTAACTAGATGGGTCATTGGATGGTAACTAGAAGGGTCATTGGATGGTAACTAGATGGGTCATTGGATGGTAACTAGATGGGTCATTGGATGGTAACTAGATGGGTCCTTAGATGGTAACTAGAAGGGTCATTGGATGGTAACTAAATGGGTCATTGGATGGTAACTAGAAGGGTCATTGGATGGTAACTAGATGGGTCATTGGATGGTAACTAGATGGGTCATTGGATGGTAACTAAATGGGTCATTGGATGGTAACTAGAAGGGTCATTGGATGGTAACTAGATGGGTCATTGGATGGTAACTAGACAAAGTATTACCAAATCAGATACACTTACAAAGTATTATCAAATCAGATACACTTACAAAGTATTATCAAATTAGATACACTTACAAAGTATTACCAAATCAGATACACTTACAAAGTATTACCAAATCAGATACACTTACAAGTATTACCAAATCAGAAACACTTACAAAGTATTACCAAATCAGATACACTTACAAAGTATTACCAAATCAGATACACTTACAAGTATTACCAAATCAGTTACACTTACAAAGTATTACCAAATCAGATATACTTACAAAGTATTGCCAAATCAGATACACTTACAAACACTTACTATGTATTACCAAATTTGAGAAATTCCTATCTTTTTCATACAAAATACTAAAGAGGATGTGCTTTTGACATAGGGATGCATTTTCCAGCATTTTTGTTTAGCAGCAAAGTTCAACCATTGGAATAATCCCTATAGTGTATTTAGCCAATTAGAAATTTATAAATCCGCCCTCTCCCTAGCCTCGCCTCCCCGTCCTCCTCCTCTGTAGCTTAACAAACATCATTAAAGTTTTTAGAATCTACAAAATCATCCTGACGGATATGATTTAAATGTTTTTTCTTAAATTACATCTGGTTTGATTTTCCCTGTTGCAAAATTTTGCTATACTTTTGCAATGTTTTTCATTATATATACCAGATGTCCAGACCATGATTTAGTTTCATGTATAATAATTTACATGTATATATCAAGTAAGATAAAAAAAACAAAACCTGATTGTTGAAATCTGTGTTTGTGTGTGTTAACATTCCAGGTTCAATACGGAAGCAGAAGCGATAGCCATCGCAAATAATTGCCGGCATGGCCTGGCGGGATATTTCTACTCTCAGGACATCTCACAGGCCTGGCGAGTGGCCGAGCAGATGGAAGTCGGAATGGTCGGTATCAACGAGGGCCTTATATCCATGGATGCCATCCCCTTTGGAGGTGTGAAGGAGTCCGGATTAGGGCGAGAGGGGTCCAAGTACGGACTTGACGATTACATGGAGATGAAATATATCTGTTTTGGAGGAATTTGAGCGAAATTTGGAACAATTATGCTATCTAATTGGCAAGTCAATTATATGCCATTAAACCCAATACACGCAGCTGCATTGAACATATCCCACCCTTGGCTATTATTAAGAAAGGCTTTCCACTATTTCATGATATGGTCCATAATTATCTTTGGATTTGTTAAAAATGAACATATTAAAGATTTAGACAGTGGGCCACGACTAATTGGTCAACCTGTCAGGTTTGTTTCATGAATGTGACATTCTAAAGAGAACCTTGTTGTTATATGTTATATAATCCATCTTGATCCGAAGCTGCCTTTGTGTTATAAACAAAAAGTCAAACAAAATGGTGTGAAAAGGAAGAGTAATATTTAGGGCGGGGGGAGGGGGAGAGGGGGTTTGGGTTGTGGACTAACTCCATCTGATATCATGTGTTTTTGCCACACTAATATTCATACAAAATTTCTTCAGTTAAACTGTACAGTCAGTTGGTGTTGTTCAAAAAGGTAACTATCTTCTTTTGGAAAAAGAAAATGATGACAATAACATAAATAGATATATATTTATTAAGAAAGTAATAGTTTTGTGTGCATGTTTTTATCTTGCCTTATCACAAAAAAAATGATTTTGTTGCTGCAATAATATTTCAATCTTCCATTAAGTCATTTTTAATAATCTTCTTGTTTTGGAGGACATTCCTGGCATGGAGTTATGGATAGGTTTTGTTGATGGTAATCATTTGTAAAGCTTTAAACTCCAAAACATTCCTGTTGGTAGGTGTGAGGTCCAATCATGGTTTAAATTATGGTGGTGGGGGTTGGGGGGGGGGGAGTAGATTGGTAGTAGGTTTTCCTTGACCAGCCAAAGTTTTCACTGTAAAACACAAGCTTATGAAATAAAACTGTTTGCCAAACTCATTTCAGATGCTTCCATCCACATAACTGCCTTATCTATAATTAGTTTCTGTTTTGATATTATCCAACAACTCATGCCATCAATTCTCAAGGCATCAGATCTAAAGTGATTAAGCAAATATGTAAACATTTGATATATTTGTTATGTATTTCAGTTATATAATCTGCTTAACATTCTGAATATAAGCCAAAATCTTACCCCTCCCACAAAAACAAAATCTAGAATTTAGCCTTCTATATTTTCTTGGGATTACTTAACAGAAATTAGTGATTGCAATTCCCTATTAATTGTAATCAAAATGTTGTCAAAAGTTTGATTACAATTTCCAACAATGGTGATATGGGTGGTCTAAACACTCAACATGGATTCCCATACATGGGAAAGTGTGAGAATAAAGTGACCTTAAACAACTCTCTTAAACAGCAGCTCTGAAACTTCATTAAATCCCATTTTGTTCTTCCTGGAATATTTAGGCTCAAACTGTATTTCTTACATTTCAGGGGAATATTTTCAATGAGATAGAACTGAAAACATTATTGTTTTTATTGTTTGAATCAAAATCGAAAATAAAATTGATATGCAATTCCTTCTCCACTTTTTGTGTGGCATAAAGAGTTTCGTTTTTTTGGTTGTTGCGTTTTCCATTGTTATATTCCGAGTACACCGTAAAAATGAATAAACCCATGGTTACCTAAATCCTTTATTTCAATATAGATTAGTTTGCCAGAATCTTAATTAATTAAATCAGTGTGTAATTTAGGATCAAGTTGTAAAAAATAGCCATTGGTCTGCACTTCATTCAGGGAAGGTTATTTCCAGACATTTAGTGTTGATATTGTCCAACAAACCCCAATTACTTTAATGTTGTGTACTGTATGAAAATCACGTTTTGTGTCTAAAATTATTCATTAAACAACACATTTGTGTTGAAGAATGCTGACAGGTATAATTAAAACTGATACCTTATTGTATTCCCTAATGTTGATTACAACACCTTCCTGATCAGCAAACCTTTCCAAATCATTCAAATTTCAGTTTCATTTTCCTGAGATATTCCAACACAATAGTACTCTGGTTGCAATTCAACTTGTTTATTCGTAGTCAGTAGTTATTAGGTTGTTATCTGCTTATCCCTTTCGATCAAGTTTGAAAAATTTTGACCAATTTTGGTTGGATAAATTGATTTATTATAATTTTGACAAAAAATCATGTGAAATTGGATTAAATCCTTTCTTGTTAGCTGTTATTTCCATAGGAACGGCTAATGCAATACATACATGTTTGGAGAACTTTACATGACCCTTAAGCAATAACAACCACATGTGCAATTTCATTCATAAAACAACATTATAATCACCTTTAGCTTGGAATTGCATCTGTGAGATTATTAACTTGCAATGACCTTATAGAACCTTCACTGGTTGGTTTTCCAAACCAATATTATATAAACCGTGTTGGTTCCTTATCACTTTTATAGTTTTTTCCCAGAGATAAAGAAAACATTCCTTACTTCCTGAATTTCCTAATTACTCTTTATGCTGGTGACAAGATAGAAACATTTATAAGTCAATGATATAATAGTGTAGTGTGATGCAAAATCTGTTAGTATGGTGTAAGTTACAATATGAGTGGTGGGAATTATGAAAATGTGTGTAAAGGGTCGAGGCAAAGTAAACTACGAAAATACCACAAACGGGCGCAACCACCCTTTTATGTATTGGATAGGCAGGGCAGGGGCGGGTGAGAAATTTGGGTAAAACTGAGGTTGCTTTTATGTAAAATGAGGCAATATTTTGCAAATTTCTGAGGATTTTTCGGACAAATTTTGACTGTTTAGTTTGTACCACATATATATGTTATATATTTACGTAGTGTACACTAGGGATTTTCTTTGAAAATATTCTGGCCATTAGGTGCTTGGGTTCCCCTGATTTTATTCTGGCTGGAAGCTTATACCCAACCAAAAGTTTACATAGTTGCAACTCCTGACCACCAAGGTGGTTCATTATCCAAAATAGGCTTTTCAAGTGACAAGAAATACTACAAGACACCGGCTTGATTCCTTCTTTTTTTTTCTCTCTTTTTTTTTTATTAAATGACTCGATTAAAAAATCATCACATCACCACACATCATTCCAGGGCTGATAATGAAGTAGAATTGTGTAATAATGAAAACTTCTGTTGTTACTGTCTTAGCAATAGTAGGCTAAGGAGTAGATAGATTCTTTTAACGAAACAAATGTCCTACAGGGTGGCATACTGTTGCATGTATTGATAGGATTCAAAATAAACACAAACTGCCATTGCCAAAAATCAATTAAAACCAGTCTTGATAGACTATGGGGTACAGAATGGGATGAGGAGGAGGACCTGTAAACCCCCATATTGCAAATGAACACAACTTATCAAAAGAAAGAAACCCTGGCACAGATATGTTCCCTGTTACTGAAATATAAACCTGCATGTGGTGCAACACTAGTCTATTTTCCCTAACATCTTAAAGAGTCCTGTTCAAGACATTTACAAACTTTCTTAACAGTTTACATATTGTAGCACAGTGGTAAGTTAGTGCTCTGACACTGAACACAAAAAAATTCAGATGTTTCAAAGA
The DNA here is from genome assembly GCA_020650975.1 of Apostichopus californicus. Lineage (NCBI taxonomy): Eukaryota > Metazoa > Echinodermata > Holothuroidea > Aspidochirotida > Stichopodidae > Apostichopus > Apostichopus californicus. Next base: position 10,178 of record JAIPMN010004200.1, on the reverse strand, counting down.
TTATCTGTTTTTCTATATTTCCTTGTCTACTTCCATTCTGAGGTTCAAATATTAAAAACGAGCAATAATTCTTAACAGTTACAGTGGCGCAGTTGGTAGTGCTCTGAAATGCAATGAGTCAGATAAATGCATCATCTGGAGTTCAATTCCAGGTTGGGGCTTTTACTTTTCTTATCTTTTCATCATTGCATGTCATTCCATTCTGAGGTTCAAATATTAGAAACGAGCAATATTTTTCAACAGTTACAGTGGCGCAGTTGGTAGTGCTCTGAAATGCAATGAGTCAGATAAATGCACCATCTGGAGTTCAATTCCAGGTTGGGGCTTTTACTTTTCTGATCTTTTCATCATTGCATGTCATTCCATTCTGAGGTTCAAATATTAGAAACGAGCAATAATTCTCAACAGTTACAGTGGCGCAGTTGGTAGTGCTCTGAAATGCAATGAGTCAGATAAATGTCATATCTGGAGTTCGAATCCAGGCTGAGGCTTTTACTTTTCTGACGTTTGAAAAAGCTGGAAGTATAAATATAAGAAACGAAGTTTAGCCAGTGGGAACCAAAATGGTGTGAATGGTAGCTCTGCTACCTTTGAATCATTTGATCATCCTGCCAGTGTGGGTTCAAGTCCTAGGTGAGCAATCGCTGCAAAAGGACTTCGCTGGATAGGTTGGTCTGGTACCCAAAAGCCCCCCCCCCTCCCCCTCCCCCCTGACAAGGTCACTCTGCAGAACAAGGTGAGTTGCGCGGACCCCCTCCCCCCTGACAAGGTTCACGCGCGGGGTAGGTGAGTTGCGCGGACCCCCTCCCCCCTGACAAGGTTCGGGCGGGGGGTAGGTGAGTTGCGCGGATTCCCTCCCCCCTGACTAGCTTCTTGCGCGGATCCCCCCGAATAGAGAAAATGTTTTAGAGAAAAAAGTACTAAGTCCCAGAAGTTGGATCTTTAAATATTTCTTATTCAAACAAATTCAGTAGTCCACTAGTGGTGTAGTGGTAAAAAAAAAAATTTTGGAACACAAGGTCCCTGGTTCAATCCCTACTTCTGCTTTGCTTTTGCAGCAAAAAAAAAATAATGGGGGCAAAATCACCCAATGATTTTTTCACAAAATAGCAGCTTTACAGATAAAACAACACATGCATAAAATTACATCCACTTAGAATCATAAAAAACAACAATATCAGTTCATTGGCAGGACAGTTTTCCACCCTAGCTAACACCCCTTCACGTATCTCTCTCAAGTTGTCCTGGTCAAGTCACATTACCAACAATATTATTTAATGTCCATTTACTGTTCAACAAATTTGCATCTTCATCGTGATGGTTGTTAATGTTACGTCAAAGTAGACATTTGACCCTAAAATCATTTCCATGTATGATCCTAAACATGCCTATTGCTAATCAAAGTTTTAAGGGCATAAAATTAAATTTCTACAGTAAACTAGCAACAGAATTGTCATGAAACACAGATCAGGCAAAGGCCTAAGTTGTTTCTTCATATCTAGCAAACTCCCTGACAAATACATTAACAAAACTACAGGAACCAGGCTATCTAAAGCTAAAACTATCTAAAAATTGTGTACAGGATACTGAGAAACTACATCTCTTAATACATGCACAAATGAGGATAATTACATTTTAAAAGAAGAACAGGTCTGAAAATTAAAATATGATAAAAGCTTCATACATTTCTTTTTTTTTTAAATTACATGGGATACTTCAGTATATGCTATGTTATATTATACATGCAGCAGCAGTTTGGATTGAGTAATTGCAAAATGATGTCCAGCTTTATTGTGATAACACATTTTACACACTGAACTTCTCTATATCGAACTAATAATAATATCTGCTTTTTATATACTGTAGTGCTTTATACCAGCGATAGGTCTCAAAGCGCTTTACAGACGTTATATTACCCCTGGTCAATGATAACCTGTCCCAGAGACAATCCCTCCAGGAGGCTGCAGTTATATACTGCACCCAATGACAAGTTACCTCACAGGTACCCATTTATCCCCTGGGTGGAGAGAGGGAAGTGAGATAAAGCATCTTGCCCAAGGACACAACGTAATGAACTAGGCAGGAATCGAACCAGCAATCCTTGGATCACGAGTCCGACGCCTTAGCCAATTGGCCACCACGCTCTCAATGACAACTTCTTCTACTTAGGCAATGGAATGAGCTTTGGAAGAGGGGGGTATAACATTTTATTTCCACTGAATTGCGTACTTTCTAAGCCTCAGATTTCCGCATTCCTGTAATCGCAGCTATTTACTTTCTGATTTCGTTCAATTTTCGATGCTGTTTGGTTTGACTTTCTCATGAAAATAAGTCTTATTTTCAAGTAAGTAGTTGGCAAAAAGTCAAAACAGGATTTTGGGAATTTTAGAATTATGAAAGAGTGTTTTAGGTGACAAACTTTGGACAACTGAATGTTGTATTTCATGGGTAAAAAGCTTGCTAAAACTGGACAAAAAACCTGGGAGACTACCTAAGTTTTGACCATTTGCAATGTTGTCAATTTTCTGGAAACTGCATACCAAATTCAAGTAGGTGGTTTAAAAGAGATCTTCTTTTACCCATTTTTGGTTTATGTGAAATGGAGGAATACTACAGGAAGGATGTATATATCAGGTACATAACTAACCACTTTGCCACTGCATGTAATGTTTGGGAAGTGAAAAGCTACCCTCAATCAAACTCGAGAACCAATTCATACGCCCAGTTTACACTTTTCAAATTTTCCAAATGCATAATTTGAATGATCGTAAAAAAATTTACAAGCGATATTCCAGTAAGACCATATGTTTGCCAGACATTCATACAAAAATAAAAAAATATTAGGAAAATGCTTTCTTTCATTTTTGTTGCTTAAAAAACAAATCAGACAAATTATGAACCGACCTTGGAATGTTTGTAGTGCATGAGTCAAAAATGCATTTAAAATATCGAAAAAAGTCAAGCAAATTAAGGTTTTTTCTTCTATTAACACGTGCATTTGTAAACAATGCCAAACTGAATCAATTTGAAAAATATAACCAAAAATGAAGTGTAAAATTTTTTAACTTTTTTCTAATCGTATTTAATTCGACCGACCCATTGTTCAGTAATTAAAGATCAGGTGCCCATACGAAGAAGACAATTTTGTTGACGATTATTTCAGTCTTCTTATTCCACCTGGCATCGTTTTGAGCTGATTTTGACTTAGTTTTGACACTATTTGATAACCAAAAATTTGATAAATGACAATGCCAGTTACCTAGCATGACTTTACAATGATTGAGTGTTTGTGGAAAACTTTTGCATTTTGCTTTTAATATTGCATATGAATAGTACTAATATGAAAAGGTGTTTGAGTGACAAAATTTTGAAGGGCCAAATTAAAATCAGTCATTATTCAGTAATTTTGATCATAAAATGCAAATAATACACAGTTGGCATGGTAACATCATGAAGTGACCACCAAACTAAGCTGCTATACAGTTAAAACTTTGATTTGCCATCACTAATTGCTATAGTTTCTGAATTTTGACACTAATCAATATTATTTATGGTATGGGTTTATCATTTAAGCTAAGAACCAAACAGAAAAAAAGTTACTTCACAGTTTATTGCCATGGCATCTAATACTTATTCATTATGTTATGAATGTATGATATAATGTAATACTATGTTACTGTCATCAACGGGTCTGTAATATTTTATGTTTCTCCTTAGCTCCTCTACTTGATGGGTAACTTGTCAAGATTTTAGTTATTTAAGGAACCAAAATTATATTACTGAAGGTCATCATTTTTGTTCACAAATTTAAAACTTGCCCAAACTGATTTTGAAAGCTGTTTTTGATGGATTCAATGGATTAATTGAACAAATATTTTTCCAGAAATTGAGGATGGTGAAAAAGCCAAAAGAAGGCTAAATTATTTCAGACATGACAAACAATATTGAGGGCAGCAGTAACAGAGGTGTAACAATTTGACTACCAGTGGACCATTTTCTTGTCAAGGATATATTTAGAAGCAATGCTGATGCATTTTTGGAATTTGACTTTTTCTAACGATATATTTTCAAATATTTTCAAAATGGATTCACAAACCTATATAGAGTTTTTCAAATGCTGTAATTCTTGAGTAATTGATATTTATGTTAGAACGTACCTACCTATGCAGACTATGCGAGCTATCTAATACTATCTAATACCGATGTTAAATGTAAATCGGTCGTCCTATAAGCATGCAAATACATATTCATAAAATCATGATTATGATAACAAACGTTTTCAAAACAAGCAAACTATGAAATAAGAGAGCTGAACAAAAGACTTCAAGAAAATTGCAAACTGCAACATAGTTACATCATCAAAACAAGAATGAAAAAAAATATATATATGACTATATCAGAAAAATGACAATAAAACAAATGAGAACATGACTAAAAGATGATGAAGCAGGTGAGTTTCAGACCAAACATTTCCATTAGTGCTAGGGGGAGGGAAAGTAGGGAGTGGGGGAGGGCAACATTGACTACACTTTTTTGATAATTCATACATCAAATTTTAAAACTTTTTTACAGCACCAAATATATTGTCAGGAGTTGCAGACAAAATGTTAAATCCTTTTAACCACTTATTAATAGATTTTGTTCAATAAATTTGTGTTACATGACAAATTAGATACTTTATTCATTTTATTTAAAAAGGTTACACCAGAGCCTAGAACTGCATTCTACATATTTGTACCGAGACGAAATGAAATTAAAAGAATTCACGGAAGTTACTCACAGCTTTTATAAGTTGAGGGTTTAACTGAGAAATAAAACCCAGGAATACCTTTAAACTCCTGGGTGTTTAGGCATTAGCTAGTTAATCATTATCAATTGATCACAATCCTTATGACTGGGAACTGACTTTCAGAACACTACTTCTTTTTTGACTGCATTTAGAGTTAAATTTGAGTAAAGAACTGTTAAGACAGATTCCTCTGCTCCCCAAAAGCAAAAATGAGGTACAACGTCTACATTCCTTCCCCAGTTAAGTTTAAATACTTCCTTTTTTTTTAAAACAAAAGATCCATAATGAAACAAATGGGAAATTTGATATGATTTTGCTGTTCTGTGGGACTTGATTATATTTGTTGAAAATTGTTTATGTCAAAACTTACATTATTTTGACCAAGTGCAACTTGTGTTGAAATAATAACTTTAATTTCTAGTTCCTTGTTTACCTATTTTCCCGTCTTTGTTGGAAAGTAGAACACTTTTTCCTGGCCCTTTTTTTCTAAGTTGACCCGCATATGATAACACGGAATGTTGGTAAAATATTTCATACTGCAATGTATTTCTAAATTTAAAGTCCATCCGATAACAACATACTTATCAAAACAAAAACAATAAAATAGGAGGAATTTACAGTAATTTTGTCTACAAATGACACAAATTTTTCAAAACTTAGCCACTGAATGTTCTGAAAATTAAAATATGAGGTCACGTACAGCGACAGCTACCACAAACGCACCCCCAAAGAACCATGCTGTGTTAGCTTAATGAATATTCATAGCAACAACATTGACCAATCGTAACCATCATAAATAGTCATATCACCTTCATGAATATTTATGACTGTGTAACACACATTGCGGCACAAACAGTATCAATTACTCCCTCTTCATTCGAACACAACAAAATGTTTGAAAAGGCCTGGAAATTACTATTGCCAAAATCAATGACTTAATGAACAGCTAAAAATTTATCTTAAATTTTACTTTATTTTTCTTAATAACAAGTTGATCAAAATGACCATTTTTAAAAATCCCAAAGGCAAGCAAACTGTCTCTACTCAGCGTTTAGTAAAAGGCACCATTTTCACAGTTCTATTTTTATTTTTCTATTCGAGAATCCTTCTGTGCATTAAAATTTATACAAATACCTCCAAGCAAACTTGGGCTGTAAAATACAGGTCAAATCAGGTATAATCTATTTGTATAGAGCGATATTTTCTCCTGAAAACAGCTGTGCGACTAATGTTTTAATATTAAACTGAAAACAAGTTAGTCACAAGTTAGCTCCGATTGCCATCTTGTTTTCATAATTGTTCGATAAAGGAACTGACATAATTGAAAAATTCCCCATCATACAGTTCAGTTTATTTTGCAACGATTATGTTAATACGTCAACCTGGTTAGAGAGGTTGAAATCCTGATGTACCAAACAATAACCTGCCCTTAAGCTGACCTCTGAATTAACTGACTTTCAGTTTTAGAACAGAATGCCGACATACCTCTACTACAAGTGGCAAGTTTCAATGAGGTGTGAAATTTTGAAACTATGGTAATGAAGTGATTCAGAAAGTACGTTGCTAAGGAAATGATAAACATGTATTAACGTCCGAGTCAAATTGATACTGACGCAAGCCTTGATGTAAAGCTGCGATGCTTTGTACATAGAAGTCAGGGCACAGAGACCTAAAATAATAAATGTCGCAAGACGAATGAAACACCAAAAACACCCTGTAGAGAGGTTATGTACCAGTTTCATTATAAATGAGGTATAACTTTAAGTCTGTATTGGTGGTATTTCACAACCAAAAATAATCCGCTTCAAAAACCCGTTATTATTAGTTATCATGAGTCAATTGTGCAATTTTCTATTCCCTATCTATGGGAATTAATATTCTCCTTGACTTAATGGGATGCCCCTCTAGCTAGTAATTAGCATTCATTGTTCAGCCCTAATTCTTAATATGCAAAGTAGGGCTTGGATGGTTTGTGCATGAAGATCTGGTAGGTCTATACGTAGGCCGGATAATTTAGAGTACCTGAACAGCATGAATATTTTTGAGCAATGTTTTGAAAGATTTCTCAACGTGACACGGTTCAAACTCGAAGATTATTTTCTCAGTTTCTGACATTCTAATGCTGTGCAAGACTATTGTACTATAAGGCTTAGCTTGTCCATTTGAGGCATTCACACAATTATTTTCCAAATGAAAGCCTTAGGAAAGGTTTGCTAAGATACTTTTTTCTCTTTGATACATTTTACAGAATTGAGGAAAATTGGAAGAAATGGAATGAGAGTGCCTGGCTACAACTCTATTTAGAGAAGTGTTTGTGTGTGAGTGACGGTGGAGGTCCGGGGAAGGGGGGGCAGACTACTCTCTACCCCCCTCACAAACAAAGTTATCCTCCAATTCTGCCATCCCACCCACCCAAGAACACCTACCTAGGGTAACGTTTAAAATTCTACTTTTGTATGAGAAATAACGACTACACACCAACAGATTGTCAATGCTTTTATGACATAACATTTTATAAAACTGTACATACTAAAAGATAGCATATGCTAAGGGGTGGGGGGGAGAAAAAGCAATAAATATGTTACATGCATAGAAATGTTTTGTTCAATGTTGGTATTACAAAAGACAGAAAATGACAGACATCCATAAAAATTTGATGCTATCTTGATCGGCTAAAGTTTTAAGGGTTTCCCACATTAGAAAAAATGTAATTTTATCAAAATTACTTAAGATATTAATTTGTGCCTATTGTTTCCATGATTCCATCACTTATTCCGTTTACTATTTAAATGTGGTAATAAATTAAGCAAAGATTTTTTTTCTTTTTCACTACACATCTTTTGGATATTTTTCCCCCTAAGAGATAAAAAAAGAAAGAAAAAAAAGTTTTAAAAAAAATGGTATAACAAGAAGCTGCTGAACCAGAGGTATTTTTCGTTTCAAGATTTCCTCTTGCCTTCCGATGAAACTTTAAATACATACTTTACAATTATACTTACAAGTTTTTGATTCTTGGCCGAAAATAAAAAAAAGAAGGAAAAAACACGAGACAACAAAGATTGGTTTGATAGTTTAAAAACTTGAAAGCGACCTGAGGAAGTTTTTGATTAGATTTACAGAAGGTGGCGGTCAGCATCAATTCCACTGGAAGTTTGAAGTATTTCGATTTTCTTTTTTCTCTCCGTTTCGAAGATCCTTTTTGACAGTCGCCGTTGCGAACGAAGATGTGTAGGAGAGGAGAGAAAATGACCGGTTTTTCTTCCCTCCAGAGATGGCGGGTCACGGTTATCACTTGTTCTTTGGAAACGACTGAAGACGGGAAAAAGGCCATTTCTGTCCACTGTAAGAAATTGACAAAAAACAATCGAAATTTTTATTTATCGTATAATTCCTGTAAAATTAATAGAAAAAATTATTCGTCCCACACACACAAAAATAACCCTAGGAAATGCATAAACAGCAGCAAAATAGTTTGCCAAGTATTAAGAGATGTTATCATACTTCTCTCAACTCTCAGAAATAGAAATTAAACCTTAATTTACCTTTTGCACTTGGTTTGAATAGAATTTCAATTTAAAGGAAATTTATGACTAGAATGGAATAAGAATTACAAGTGCTCTGATGCACATGGGAATGAATGACCACACCAGGGTGGGGGAGGGGCAAGTTGAGTGAAGGGTGAGGGGAGGGAGAGGGACAAGTTAGAAAATGCCTTGGATGTTCATCAAAATGAGCAAATTGCAAAGTGATAGACAATGTGACGGGACAACAGGAACACATCACGTTTTTCATCCAAACTATTGAATGAACTTGTTCTCGAACAGACAGACAGACAGACAGATAGATAGACAGACAGACAGATAGATAAATAGATAGATATAGCGCTTTACGTAACGAATATCTCAAAGCACTTTACAGGTTGTTTCTCTAAGGGCACCACAGGCAGATAATATAGTTACTGATAGTCAGGATCTTGCAGATCTTTGAACAACTATTTTGTGTCAGTTTTGACAAGGGAAGATATTATTAGTATTCCAGATTTTCAGGGGGGCAGTGATAGGCCTAAACTGGATACGGTCTTATTTTCGGATGAGGTTGTCTTAAAGGAGCTACTTCGACTAAATGTTTCTAAAGCTTCTGGGCCTGATGCAATCCATCCGTATTTGTTGTAGACTTTTGCACACCATTTCTGCGTTCCACTCTCATTGGTTTTCATAAAATTTATGAATGAAGGTTATGTTTCTCAGGACTGGAGATGTGCTAATATTACCCCAATTTTCAAGAAGAGTGATAAGTCTAAGTCCAGTAATTACAGGCCTGTTAGTCTCACTAGTGTTGTTTGTAATGTCATGGAGTCTATTGTTAAAAAGTCTATGGTCAGTCACTTCAGTGGTCAGTCTTTGATCAGAGAGTCTCAACATGGCTTTTGTCAGAAAGGTCTTGTCTCACTAATATTCTTGAGTGTATGGAAGATGTAACATGTATGTATGTAAGATGTAACTAAATAGGCAGAAGTCTGTAGATGTTGTGTTCCTGGATTTCCAGAAGGCCTTTGATAAAGTTCCCCACCAGCGTCTTTGACTTAGGCAGAAGAGTATGGGTGTCAATGGGAATTTACTGTCTTGGATCGAGAATTGGCTTGGTAATAGGAAACAGACGGTGGTAATTAAAGGCTGTACTTCTTTTTGACAGGACGTTTACTAGTGGGGTTCCACAAGGGTCTGTTTTGGGTCCCTTGTTGTTTGTTGCCTATATAAATTACATTGGCAGAGATATTTTGTGTACAGCTAAGAAGTTTGCTGATGACACCAAATTGTATTCTGAGGTCTCTTCCAAAAGTGATTCTGAGAAATTTCAAATGGATTTGGATTAAGTTTTTTCCTGGTCTCAGTGAAAGCAAATGCTTTTTAATATTGATAAATGCAAGGTGATGCATATTGGTAGTAGTAACCAAAAGTTTACATACAATCTTAATGGTGTGTAGTTGCAGGTGGTCTTTGTTGAAAGAGACCTAGGTATCTACATTGACTCATCTCTGCAACCTTCTAAACATTGTCTCAAAGCTGCTAAAAGAGGTAATAGGGATTTAGGTATGATCAAGAGGAACTTCAGTTTCTGAAAGAGGACATAGTTGTTAGGCTTTATAAGCAGTTGGTTAGGCCCCATCTGGAGTATGCTGTGCAGGCTTGGAACCCATATTTTGCTAAGGATAAGGAAGTACTTGAAAAGGTCCAGAGGAGGGCTACTAGGATGATTAGTTCCTTAAAGAGTGTTCCTTACTTTAGGCGGTTACAACTGTTGAATCTCACCACACTGGAGCTTAGGAGGTTACGTGGGGACTTGATCCAGGTGTTCAAGATTGTGTATGGTTTCGATAATTTATCCTTTA
>JAIPMN010004199.1:0-31833 GCA_020650975.1 Apostichopus californicus | reverse complement strand
GATGGTGAACCTTCCAGAAACCATATCGTGATATGTCAGGACCCGGCCACGACCTACGAGACCGATGAGTTGACAGGTCGTCACAGTCTAACCCTGCCCTACACAGAGCCTCAAGCTGGCAATAACTTTGTTCAGCACCTGTTTATGTTCAAGTGCTTTATATCCTGTGTGGGTGGACTGAACAGAAGACCCATCCAGCTCATCTTTACATTGGAACACGGGTAAGAGCCATTTGACTGCTCTAGATTGTATGCACAAGAACACTGGTAGCTTCACCCTAGAACACTGGTAGCTTCACCCTAGAACACTGGTAGTTTCACCATAGAACACTGGTAGCTTCACCGTAGAGCACTGGTAGCTTCACCCTAGAACACTGATAGCTTCACCATAGAACACTGGTAGCTTCACCATAGAACACTGGTATATTCACCATAGAACACTGATAGCTTCACCATAGAACACTGGTAGCTTCACCATAGAACACTGGTATATTCACCATAGAACACTGGTAGCTTCACCCTAGAACACTGGTAGCTTCACCATAGAACACTGGTAGCTTCACCATAGAACACTGTTAGCTTCACCCTAGAACACTGGTAGTTTCACCATAGAACACTGGTAGCTTCACCGTAGAGCACTGGTAGCTTCACCATAGAACACTGGTAGCTTCACCATAGAACACTGGTAGCTTCACCCTAGAACACTGGTAGTTTCACCATAGAACACTGGTAGCTTCACCGTAGAGCACTGGTAGCTTCACCCTAGAACACTGATAGCTTCACCATAGAACACTGGTAGCTTCACCATAGAACACTGGTATATTCACCATAGAACGCTGGTAGCTTCATACTAGAACACTGGTAGCTTCAACCTAAAAACACTGGTAGTTTCAACCTAGAACACTGGTAGCTTCACCCTACTCAAGTTGGATAGGGCCCGGTCCACTTTCTGATTTGATGAATCTGTTTGTCTGTTTAAATCTTCCAGTGGCAGTGTCATCGGTCGGCAGGTCCTCGACACCAGGATCTGCGCATGTCCTGGGAGAGACCGCAAAGCGGATGAGAAAAATAAAGGCGGCAAACCAAAAAAGGGGACAAAACGCAGTAAGTTTAAAGAAAAGCAGCTCATTTTTTATTTCAGTGCCAATCTTTCTCCCAATCAAGCCAAAGCCATTATCACTCAAAATAAGTTTGCCTATCGATGATTGCAAACCAATGCCCCCCTTCCCTCTTGTAGATTTTTTAACCATTTTCCAATAAACTGTAACAAATCAGCAATAATTTTTAAATTCTCTGATTCTCAATGCTTATAAATCAAGATCAAACTCACATGAAGAAGTTGATATTTTCCCGAGCTTGCTTTCTCCCTTTTGACTGTTAATTTAGTAACTTTTGTCTTTTAAAAGGCTGAAGACTTGCTCCAGCCTTAAATATAACTGATGGTAAAGGTGCAGGAGGCGAGAAAGAGAGGGGAAGGATAGGGGGAGGGGGGAGACAGGGACAAATTTTAGAAAAGGATGCCATTATTTATTTTGGTGAGCAAAGCCAAAATACCGATCTCAATCCAGCGAGTTTAAATAGTCAAAGCGGCTTCTTTTTGTTTTCACTTTGGTAGTTTATGTTTCATTCTGGTTTGATTTCATCAACAGCCAAACAGATCACACAGACGGTAGAGATTACATCTCTGAGGAACAAAAAGCCCAAGACGGCAGAAAGCAAAGATGTACATTATTATATACGGGTAATCTACCATCTGATTCTTCTTGCCTCCTTCTTCCTCCTCTTCTTCTTTCTCTCCTCTGTAAACACGAAAAGTTAAACATAAATCTCTCTAGGGTGAGATTAAGAAAACCGTTTCAAATTTCCAAGACGGTTTGCTCGTGTATGATACCTAAAAGGAAAATAATAACTAAAGAAATGCAATTAATAGTTAGGCTTTATAAGCAGTTGGTTAGGCCTCATCTGGAGTATACTGTGCTGGCTTGGAACCCATATTTTGCTAAGGATTAAGGAAATACTTGAAAAGGCCCAGAGGAGGGCTACTAGGATGATTAGTTCCTTTTAAAGAGTGTTCCTTATTATAGGCGGTTAAATCTGTTGAATCTCACTACACTGGAGCTTAGGAGGTTACGTGGGGACTTGATTCAGGTTTTCAAGATTGTGTATGGTTTTGACAATTTATCCTTTACAGACTTTTTCATGTTTGCTAATATTAGTTGTACCAGAGGTCATTGTCTAAAACTCCAAAAGTCACAAAGTAGGATTAATATTTGCCATAACTTTTTTTCTAATAGGGTTGTGAATGAGGCGAACGATTTGCCTGAGAAATTTGTACATGCAAGTAGTGTGAATGGGTTTAAGAATGCTTTGGACAAGCACTTTAAGCATTGTCATCGGGTCTGAGTGTTTGTCTTCAGATTTTTTTTTCTCTCCTATAGGGTCCTTGATGGGGATTGAGTGTCCCTCCTGGTCCTTTTTTTCTACTAAACTAAACTAAGCTAATTAGTTGGTAAGTCACAAACATCAAAAGAAGAACATGAAGGTGGAGGGGGGGGGGGCAGGGGAATGTTAAATGAGGTTTGTATTGACGACTTGTCTTCTGTGTGTTTGACTGGGTTAATTAATTCGAAGGAGGCATGTTTATGAATCATCTCGGGAAGTGACATTTTGAAGTTATGAAAAAATAAGCTCCAGTTTTTTCTTTTTGGGATTTTGAATATTTGTGAAATGAGAAACTACTTTTACCAGTATGGTAGAAAGTAATCAGTTTCATAGTTGGACCAGTTTATTAACTTGCAAAAGTTTCAGGTGCCAAGGGGAAACAAAACAAAGGGTGTTTATGGGCATTTTAATAATAGCAAAACAGACCAGGGTGAATCGTAGTGGACTAAGGGTTTCCATGACAACTGTCACATCTGGGATTAAGTTATAAATGTTTGTTCAGACTGTTTTTCGGTGGGGTAGTGAAATAAACTAAGACGATAGGTTACAGATAGGTTCATCTCTGTCTTTAGTGTCAAACGACTAATCAGCTGCCATATAACTCAAGTCTAGGTAGATGCAACATGTTCTGATATCGCCCGAGATCAAATCACCTTGCCGTGAGCCTTAAAATAAAAAAATGTGATGATTTTATCTTTTCCCCCGCAGGTGGATAGTAAAGAAAAGTATGAGATCCTCATGAAGATCAAGGAGGCCTTGGATCTGATGGAACATGTGACCCCTGAACAGAAGGAGGCATACAACAAAAAAGAGGCCCAGTTAGCTTCACTGTAAGTAACATTTTCACCTGTCTCTTTGCTTGTTTAAGGCTGGCCACTCACTACCCCAACTGAATGCGACTCGACTCGACCTGACCGCCGTTGACCAGTAATGGATAATCGTCAAGACCCACAGGCTTACAACTGTCGCCCTCCTTCCCCCCCCCCCCCCCGCATAAATTTAATAACTGTTGAGCACACAGGACTGTTTGTCTGTTATTGAAAGATGCTGGTGTGAAGTCACATGTAGTATTGTTTCCCAATGGTTCGTTTCATTTGTTGACACTTGCCAGTTGTGGTCATGAACCGACCCCCCCCCCCACCCCATACATTCATAAACTGAACGGCTGATGAGCAAACAGGACTGTTGTTCTGTTATTGAGAGATGCTAGTATGAAGTCACCTGTAACATTGTTGCCCAATGGTTGGTTCCACTCGTTGACACTGGCCAGTTGTGGTAATGAACTGACTCCCCCTCCCCCCCCCCCCATACATAAACTGAATGGCTGTTGAGCACACAGGACTGTTTGTCTGTTATGAGAGATGCTGGTGTTAAGTCACATGTAGCATTGTTTCTCAATGGTTCGTTCCATTTGTTGACACTAGCCAGTTGTGGTCATGGACTGATTTAACCCCCCCCCCATAAACTTGAATGGCTGATGGGCACACAGGACTGTTTGTCTGTTATTGAGAGATGGTGTTAGGTCACATGTAGCATTTTTTCTCAATGATTCATTCCATTTGTTGACACTGGCTAGCCGACTGTCTCGTGGGAAATGCTAAAAAGCCGAAGCTACTTTTAGCTGACTATATTTTGTTCAAGTCGTAGGCATTTGAGCACTGCTCAACTAATCCATGATCGTTTCATTGGGGAATAATTTATCTGGTATCTGGCAAATACAACTCAAGACTTTTCAAAATCAAATTGCCATGCAAATGGAAATGCATCTAAGCAGGTTTTTTTGCTAAAGGCATCATAACATCTTTGGGTATTTCACAAGAAGCAAGACTGCTCAAAATTGTTTCCCAAAATGTGAACACCAAATTATTCACTGTCATTTTGCTGCGATCTTGTCTAGACAGGTCGTAATCAGTCACGCATCAATCTGACCTTTCAAACGGTGATATATCTGAGTTTTTTTTCGTTCGACCTAGAGTTGACCACGATAGCCTCCCCACGCCAGTTCCGTCAAATCATTATCTGTGTGATAAATCTAACTACTGTTGACTTCCCCCTTCACAAGTAGCTGCCAAGTTTTCTCTGTAACAAGCCATCAATACCATCCGGTCATAGTAGCATGCTTTAATTTGGCCCCAAACAGCTGGTCTTGTTATTATATATTCGTGTAACGCTTTGTTCTTTGTTACCCGTCCAGATGCGTCTATAATACTCGTCTCTCTTCCATTTGTCGAATTTCGTATCTTTATGCGTTCCATGTATTACCCAACGATTTTCTTGTTAATATGCCACCTTGAATTTTATGTAACGAAATATTCCCCACTTAATTTAGAGTAAAAAAATGTTGCTGATCAAACATTGTGTTGTGCCGCGTCATATTTCCTCATCTCAGTTTTCCCGCCAAATTTCCAGTTTCAACCGCCGCCATTGATTCTCTGACACAAATAACACTCAGAAATACTTCCCGTTATGTAGTCGTCTAGTAAGCTACGCAATATAGATTTAAAAAAAATCTTTTTATTGGCAACAATTCCAAAAAAAAAATAAATAAATGGAACAACAAGTTACCTATTTATTGGGACTGGAATGTTCAAGATTTGCAACAGGTGGAACCCCTGCACACACTTTCACATATTTTAGGTATGCAAGAGATTGTGTGTAAATGTGTCATTTCATTTGGTGAAATTTTGTAAGACAAAAAAGGATGTTTATTGACAAAGGGTAATGTGTGTTTTCTTTCGTTTTTAACCTGTGGTCAAAAGTAGAAATTGTAAAAGCTTTGTTATGTAAGGAATTGTCGCTTGAGGTCTTATTTTGTATTTGTTGACAAGTAGTTCTTCTGGCATGTGCCAAGGTATAATTTGACCAGTGTTACATGTATTGTAAAAATGCTATAAAATCGGTCGAATTGCAACACAAATACAAAGTCGAAAAAGCAGCTATTACTGTGCGTTACACCACTATTTGTCATTATTGTCAGAGAAATAAACATCATCTTTGAAAACTGGTACGCTAAATGTTAAACACTAAATTTTTCCCTGCATGTGTATATATATTTCACAATATCACTTATGTCGGGACTGTCATGTACACGGTAAGTTATATGTAAAATGGGTAAACTAAGAAGATATCAGTCCCGATACTTGGGGCATAGGGAGTGTGAACCATGGGGTCGGAAACGCAGGTTTTGTTCTCTGGATATGACGCTGGTGAAGTCCTCTGTTTATTGCTCAAAGTAGATTGTGGTGTTGGTGTCGCACATTCTCTATAAGCCACAATTGTTCAAAAATATAAAAAACAGTCTCCAAAACTGACACGCCCTCTCTTTATTTTCTCATCACTGCAGACTGCGTATGACAAATAGGAGGCCAACGTCTAGAGCTTCCAGGAGGGAAACATGAAAACTTCTTCTCCTAGCCTAGAATAAAGTTCCCACCGGTGAAGATGCTACCTATTTGAGTTAGAAAATTATCCGAGCTACGTCCAGAGAACAATATCTTGAACTCCTGTTTCCTTTTAAGAAGAGAAAGGGGGATGGGGGAGGGTGGGTCGGTGGGGTTTGGGGGGATAGGGAGTGAAACAGACAGAACTGTTGTAAGTTTCCACTGGGGGAAAAGCATGAGGTGTGTGACAGTTTTGTATGAGGGGACTCTTAATATAAGAACAGGGTACACCAGGGTTATTAAATATTTATTATATGACCATTTTGCAATTAATTAATGCAGAAACTGTCCACATTTAATTGAAGATACATAGATGTGAGCATTTTTTAGGTTTATTTGTGGGTATGTTTTGAGAGGGGGGAGGGAGGCGGGGGGGGTTGGGCATTGGAGGAAAGAGTTGGTGAGGAGAGTAGTAGATGGTAGGTTTTATGGGACAGGCACTGGCTGATATGATAGGTATAAGTTGTCTTGGCAATAAGATTTCTGGAAGTTTTTCATCATAATACCAAAAAGGGGCATTGGCCAGGTCCATGGTATAAAGCAATAAGATGCAATCCTTTTGTTTTGGTTTTAAGTATTTAAAAAAACTTACCCATTTTTTTTTTTTTTTGTTCATGACCTGAAAAATATGTATAAATGAAAATATTAAGAACTAGGAGAAGGACTTAGGTGTTCCCTTCTTTTAAAAGTATTTTCCCTTACCTCATGGATGGATACAAAAGTATTTCCAATTTTTCTTTTATTTCTACATAATGAACTTTCATCCTCATGAGTGGAAAAAACCCTATTATTCAAAATTCCATTTTTCTGTCTGTACTAGAAAATGCAGTACTTGCAAGTGTTTGATTTCTACACTAATAATTGTCTGACTATGTGTAGTTAATTAATATCACGGTTTTCTCAATATTAAAAATTACATTCCATTTCATGTCAGCTACTCAGTCCATTTAGATCTGTGCAAGTTTATTATGGCTCCGTCATGGAAAAGTACTTCCCCATAAAATATGCCATAGAGGTCAACTCTGGTCACCAAGGTCCCCCCTTACAGCTGACCGGTCACCAACGACCCCCCCCCCCCCTCAGAGCTGAATTTTATGCCAACTCATAAAGTTTGTACTCATTCTGATTCAAAACCTTGTAGCAGTTTGTGTCCCACAAATCTAATGTCATGTGGTGTTTGATATCCAAATTTGCAAACATTCAATTTCATTGTACTCTGTGTGACTAGGGTTGACTAGAGTATTAAGTGTTATGTGCCTGGAGCTGGGATTCATGAAGTATGCTAACATCACGTCGTAAAAATGAAAGAGCACGTACAGCCTTTTAGGTTCGGTATCACTGTGCAATCCACAAATGATATTCCTGATTATTTTATTATTTGTCAAAAGAGGTAAAATAATCCTACAATTGTTTTATTGTTTACATAAGAATCAAAATTAGGGAACTAAGGCTTATCGAAATATTCACAGCACAACATTCCAGTGATGAGCCTTTCTCATCTCATGTGACTAGGGTTGACTAGAGTATTAAGTGTTATGTGCCTGGAGCTGGGATTCATGAAGTATGCTAACATAACATCGTTAAAAGTAAAGAGAATGTACAGCCTTGAGGTTCAGTATCACTGTGCAATCCACAAATGATATTCCTGATTATTCTATTATTGTCAAAAGAGGACAATAATCTTACAATTGTTTTATTGTTTACAATAAGAATCAAAATTAGGGAACTAAGGCTTATTGAAATATTCACAGCACAACATTCCAGTGATGAGCCTTTCTCATCTTCAAACTGCATTTTAATTGTATTAGTTGCTTAGTTCTAAGGTCTGATGTTTAGATAATGTAATGCTGACTGGTACAGGTAGCGGGGGAGGGGGGAGGCATGGGGGGTGTACAAATCTTCTTCATTGCCTATTAAGATCCATCTGTGTAGTCCAGATAGGGTACTGTTGTGTACATAAAAGGGTATTTTTACTTGTGGGTTGAGCTGGCTCAATGGTTAATGTATATCATTCACGGTCATCGACAGTGCAGTCACTTACGAACATTTGAAAATCGACTATGGAAGTTAATTCCTTTAATTTTTAGAGATTCTTATTAGGAGATCATTTTTAAGTTCATCCCTCTTGAAAGAGTCTGCTGGTCAGGAGATTTTCAGAGAGGCATTTTATAAGTTTGAGTTTTGTTTATATCCAGTTTCATAAATTTTTGGATCATTAGTTTATTATTTCTATGTCTTTAAGCTCCCATGCAGTTAGAGTTACAGTAACAGTAACATGTAGTATGGAATGGTTTCTTGGCAAGCAAACTACTTTTTCACAAAAGAGACAATATCCCTTTAATGATAAAACAATGGACTTAGCCAGAAGGGAAGTTGGGTCTAAGTAATGACACAGAGGCAATATTTTTTTTTTTGATAAATAATTCTGCACCCTTACTCTACTAGATTGGACAATGCAAATTCTTAACGGTCGTCCGGCTGTATGAGACCAACAAATTTCTGTTTGGACAACCAAGATTACATCATAAAATAAATACTCACAGATGGGTAAATTATAAATTTGAGTCCCCCCCCCCGGCACAGTTGGTGTTTTCATCAAACCTACACATCTCTCCTATGGTTTAGATATCTTCAATCTTACTTTGCTATAATTTATCAGACGATCAAAATTAGCTATTCGGACAACCATAGAGTGATGACGGGGTTGTCTGAGGGACAACGTGGGAAAAGAGTCCTTAGAAACTTTGCCCTCGTGTGTATGGATGTAAATGACTAATTCTTTGTGTATATAGCTGTATATATTTATGATCGCCATCCAAGAAGCAAAAGTAATCATATGTTTAATCTTGCTTTTATGATTTATTATCAGAAACAGAAATCTTAGTAGTGTATTTATATCCAACAATTATATTCATATTTTTATTAGTAAGTTTTTAAAGTTTTTATGTTAGAAAAGGCTGAATTGGTTTAACCTACCACATCTTATACAGGGTCTGCAAGCCAGCTGTATTTAGTTACAGCACATTTCAACAGCTGAAATTGGAGTTACTTGTGTTCCAAAGACACAGGACGAATGTTATGTTTCGTAGCCCGGGCTTACATCAGTGGGATGTAGTATGGGTGGTCCTTCGTAGGCTGAATATGCACAAAATTTATAATTCGCTAAGAACTGCCAGCACAATAAATCATGTTTTACTATGATGCAGAAGTGCATTATGGGAAGTGATAAATACTCTCACTTTTGGTAGTCATATATAGGGGTTTGTTTAAATGCTACACCAGGATTAATGTACTTTCAGGGAATAGCTCATTTGGCATCACATTGCAAAATGGCTATATGTAAATATGAGTAAATTGCTAGATAAAATGAGCAAATTGCTATAAACAGGAGTACACAGATGCATATCTGTATGTTAGCCGTACATACACGCAAGATTACATAATTTTTTATAAGACAAAATCCAGTGGTAGACAAAAGTTGAGCCTTAAATTTATACCCTGATATATTTTAAATCGGGTCGGACATTGTGTTCAAGACAAGCGTTTACTTTCCACGTTTGACTACTCTTTCTGATCATTATGGACATGTCTTCCGGTAGAATTTTTTTTTTTAATAAGCACAATATTTTTAAATAAGCACCATCACGTATTAAACTCACGGTTCACAGACAGTTCATTTATTCTAATCCTGCCTGCCGACTTTCATCATGTTAAAGAGGTAATTTTCACTTTGGGTTTCCATTGTCTTTTGGAAAATTTTTCAAAACCATTATGCAAAATTATTTCTTGTAGTACTAACCTTGTTTTTCTCGTCTTTGTAAATACCGTTAGAGTAGCCATCTATAAATGGCTTGTGGAATTCATTCCAGTTGCCAAATCATTTCATCTTACATATTTTTTTCCCTTTTTTTTTTTTTTCTTTTTTTTTATACATATAAACTAATTTTAATATTTCAAAAGTGTGAAAACAGGACCAAAACACAATAAAATGCTGCATGAGAAGAAGAAAAAAAAAAAAACACTCTTTCTGTTCATTTGTTGGATTTCTTTGTCACAGAGAAGAAGACCTTGATATTAAGAGAAGGAGGAAGACATCTTGTAGTCTTCTCAAAAGATTTATGCCTGGGAAGTTAAAGCAGTTGGATTCAATCATCCATTATTTTTGTTTTCCCCATGGTCAGTGGTGATAGAGGAATTAGCTTCCACTTACACAGGTTGTACTGCAAGAGCAGAAATGGCAAGGGGGGGGGGGAAGGGAGGTGGGGGATACAGGATTTTCTATAGGCAGATCAGAGAGGTGCCTATCCCCCTGCCCCATTGTCAATGAGCCCTCAAGGTCATGATGACCCTGTGAACACTTCCAGGCAAAGCATACCAACTTCCTTTTTGCGAAAGGAGTAGGACAAATCTTTTCTTCCAACTGATGGCTTCACAAGTTTTCCACTTTTAATAATGAGGACAGACCTGTATCCCATTTCAGGAATCTACAACATGGAGATAAGGTTGTTTTGTTTGTTTCTGGTATGATCGTTATATCTATTTGTTTTCCCTTGTGGACCCCCTCCGTTGGCATCATCTGTGAGTGGATGGTTTTGATCTTTTTTCTTGGTATTATTGTTATATCTATTTGTTTTCCTTTGTAGACCACCTCCTCTGACATCATCTGTGAGTGGATCATCTGGCTGTAGCGCTAATCCATCCTCTCTACACGCCCAACCAGCTGCAAGCCTACCTCAGCCTATGCCACCTCCGGCCCTCATGACCACAAACATGAACCAGCAACCGATCATGATGGTACAGAATTGCCACCAACCATCTCAAAACCTACAGCCAAGTTCCCTCGGACCGCCCATCTCAGACTGCCCTACCAACTTCACGGATTTGCTCGGTCAGTCCATGCTGGGCCCCACGTCTCAACCGTACGATGTTACCTTACCCCCGATAAGCTCCTCGCCATCATTCACACAGCTGACTAGTTTACCGTCTCTGAGCAGAACGGATACACTCCCTATCCTCACCAACCTGTCCCCCTCACTGCAAAACTATTTTGGAATGGACCAGCCAGATGGACCGCAGCCCTTGAGCCAGGTCTCTTCTAGTCATGTCCAGAGGAATGGTGGCCCTACGTCAAGCATGGCCACACCTACACCGAGTGTCCAAGGCAATCAAGTCACGTCCAGTATGGATAAAAGCATTCATTCGTAAGTATAAAATAGATATTTTGAAGGTACCTTTTTGAATGCAATTTTTTTTTTGGGGGTGGGGGAGTTCCCAGGAACAGCTGATGGTTCATAAGGGTTTAAAATGAGCAAAGGAAATTTAGGCTAGACTGGCTTTCAGACCAGTGATCTCAGCAGCTATCCAGCCTTAGTTTGTGGCAATCCATTATAAAGTCACAATTGGTTGCTTCACGTGTGAGCTAAATGAATGATGAATTATCTGATTCTTATACCCGGAAACCCTCTACTGCCTTTGGCGCTGGATTCTTGTCATTCATGGTTGTCATAAATAACTGATGACATCATCACATCTTTTATCCCATCAGATGGTTGGAGAGCAGAGGGTTTGGCAAGTACAGCAATGTGTTTCAGGATAAAGGATTACAGACCATTGACAGCCTGGAGGACCTACAAGTAGAGGTGTGTAATTTTACAAATATTAGTCCAACCACAGCTTCTTTACAAACCATGCAACTATAGTTGCCAATGCTCCCTCTCTACCTGATTAAAGTCCAAGTCTTCCACCAAGAGAACTGGAGAGTGGTTCACTGTGTATCCTAATTTACACCCATACCTTTGCAACCAAAACCTTCAACCCCTTCAACACTCCCCCTTCCCCCTCTACTTTTATTAACATTGCCTCCTGTTCTTAAATCAAACCCCTGACCTCATCTCATATCTTTTTAGCAGAGGATAAGCCTTTCAAAGACAAATCATTGAAGCATAAACACCTTGGAACTTTGAATTATGTGCATTCTTTAACTTTATTATGTAACTTTATTATGTAACTTCTTAAAAGACCTTACACTAAGAGGAAGGGTTCACACTTATAGGAAAAACACACTAAACATAAACTATGCATCCATTATGTACATGAACCAGTCCATTCTCCTGTCAGATAATCTCTTGTAATCTGGTAATCTCTTTTTCAGAATTGGCAGATGTTGTTGTAACAGTCTAGATAGTCATAGTTTCATAGCCCCGGTTCGGTTCACTTCAAGATTAATGTATGTCGTCCAGTTACAGAGTTGTTGATGATTGACAATTCATAATCATGGACGTTAAATATGAATCTAATAGACTGACTTCGGTCAGCTTGAGGCTTTGATAAGCCAATGATGGCTTCTTCGCGAGTTCCTGCTTGCAGGAGGATCTAAAATACAAACAATTCATACATAGTCGGTTTGTTTGCATGGCATATTTTACGAGACTTTTCTCTTCCTTTTTCGCAGTTCTTCAATGAGACTGGCATACCCAACGAGGATAGAGAGGCTCTTTGGAAGTGCATACTGGAATGTAGGACCAACCTTAGGTTGAAGTGTACACCTCCGCTTCAGAGCGTGAGAAGTAACACATCGACCCATAGCAACCACAGCCAAGGCATGAACTCGCAGGACCGAGTGGTGAGGGCGACCCGATACACTCTGAGACAGACCCTCTCGTTCAAGGTGGAGAACACTGAACACGATGAAACTTGAGCATTCGTTGGGCGATAGACATATATAGGGACTAGTGTAAATAGATCTTTGAATATTCATATCTTAATTACTATTCATCAGGTCCAATGGCAGGGATCGTCTCGAAATAATCAGCGCATCAAATGGAGCAATGGCCAGTTTAGTGTATCTGTTTTCCCAGGGCATGTGTGTTCCATATTAGTTTCTGGACAGTTCCATTCGCTTTTTCTCCCCCAAAATCCAGACAGAGTGTAAAGTTGGTTGTCATGTGATCCTCATTCCCTGTATTTATGATGATCAGCTCTAATGAATGTATCTGTTTAAAAACACCAAATCTCATGATCAAGTGACTTCCTATGTCAGGGGTTCTCCATTGGCAGCCTGCAGGCCAAATTCTGGCCTGCAAAAGAATTCAGTTTTAAACCTGCAAAGAAAGAAAGAACAACCCATGGCCTCGAACATGTCAAATCAGGTATGCCGACCCTGAAAGCTGGAAGGGCTCGAGTACCTAACTGGACTACCCTCTAAATTACTCCCGTTAGGCGTATGGTCAGATTTGGATTTTGTCTGGCAATTTACCCCTCCCCACTCCCCCAAACCAATGTTTTCTTTAGCCCTGGTGAAAAGTTTACTGAGAACCACTGTCCTTTTTGGGTCTGTGCTTCAGAGTTAAAGGGGAAATAATGATAAGTAGTCCCTGTTTACAGTCGCTTCTGTTGATGCTTTTATGTATCCATAAAAGATTGTTTAATAAACTGATTATGAGAAATTATCACAAATCACATCATCATGTTGAAAATTTGTCAAACCAAAGCTAAAGTTCTGTTGAAAATGTGGAAGTTATTGACAGATGTTGATAAACCTGGTGTAGTTATTTGATTGATTGCAAAAACTGTTGTAAATGTCTTTTCTACCAAATGAGAAACAAGGTTAAACCATTTCAATGATTGACATGTGCTATATATAAATATAGTATTAGCAGCCTGGTTTAATAGTTGCCACCAAACCTTTCAAAATTTCTTGCTGCTGGGCAGCTGGAACCAGAAACAGGTTGCAACATCTGTGTTATTTTGTAAGTTGTTTTGATAATTGACAAATTAATGTTTAAATAGTGATAATGCCAAATTAAGGAATATCTTGAACTTTTTAAGTTTGTGCCAAAATTGACAGTGGGTGTAATGGATCACTAATGGCCATTGTCATTCATTTTGTTTCTTACAAACTTGGGTTTCTTTGTTTTGGTAAAACAATGTGTGATTGTCATGATTTCAGAAAAGGTGATAGAGAGACAGGTGGGAACATTTCATGGACCACTGCTTTAAAAAGCAGATTTTTTTATGTAATGGTGAATGACACAGGTATTATCAGGTAGCAAGTTTTCCTTCTCAAGTGTTTCAGTTTATTGTGGTAGGGAGATGGTTAGCTTTACAATGTGGTGTTGACTTCAATGCAAGATGAGGTTTAATACAAACAGTGCCCAGAAAATTTCAAGACGCTGTTAAAGTTATCGTTAAAGTCATTAAAGTTTATCTAGATTATTAACTTTTAAAAAGAGAATATTTAGTTGGATATCTCTAACGAAACAAAGCAAGAAAAGCGTATTTCTTGTCTGACCGAAAGGAATAGAAAATGAGCTGGTTTTTTCTTGGCTTTGGAAGGGTGGGTCAGTTTGAGATGAAAGATAAGATATATGGGTGACTGTGACAACGTTCACGAGCTTGTAAGGATACCTTATAATTAGCAGCTGTGTTTGAGGACGATGTTTATCGTTTTCATGTGTTAGCTCTTTAAAGACAGTGTCCTCACACTGTGGGATGGAGTTGTCATGGTTACATATTTAGGACACTATTTGCTGTTATTGTATTCTGACCCAGACGTCCTGGAGTTAGGTTAATGGCACAATCATCTTCATGTTAAGTTCTATTTGTCCTGGGTTATGTTAAAGACACAGTGTCTTTCGGTTTATGTGATGACTGCGTTGGATCCCAGGTATCGTAAACAGGTTAAAGACACTGTTTGCTCACTTCATGTGACGACATTGATAGCCCAGACAGTCTGAAAATGAATGAGTGTCCCATTAAAGTCAATGCAAACTAAGCAAGTTTTGTTGCTCCAATCGGAAACGAAAGCTAAAGAATGAGTTTGTACAGGATAGATCGAAGAAAGATTTCCATAGTAACCAGTCCTGGATATAATTACTGAGTAATGAACTTGTGTGCCTTGTAGGGACTGACTATATGATGTGGTGTGTACAGATGAAAAGATTCAGTATTAACAGAAGTGGCCTTTGTAGTATTAGATGGTAGAGTTAGTGCTATGATAGCGGAGTCGAGTAACTGATTGGACGATTAAATTGAAAAGAGCTTGATGTTAATGAAGCATGGAATAATGACCTCATTCATATTCATAGAAAAAATGTAATTCATTCAGTTTGGACATTTCTGCATGGCTAGTTCCTCTCTGTATGGTATTGTCATTTAATGCATCAGAGTAAAATCTTACCGACAGTATGAAAAGTTTTATTTAATACAAACAGGATATCCTTACTTAACTGTACAGCTGTCACTACAAGTGGTGTTGTTGTTTTGTCAGTCAATATACTGCTTTGAAGTGTGATATAAAAACAGTGTTTTAGAAAGAGAAAAACTGTCCTAATTGGGTGTGAATTTGAAGGCTTTTGGTGAGATTAGAATTTGAGTTAGATTCAGCTAGTGTTGTAAAGGAAGGGATGGTTTTGTGAAAGGAATAAATTTGTCTTGTAGTAAATGTATGAGTAGGCTGGCAATGTCTGCATGAATCTTCTTTTTTTTGTAGTTGAATATCAGGTCAGTCATAGATTCATGCAGTTGTTGCTATGCATGTCTGTATTCCATTGGTTCCTACTCATGGCAATGAATATTCAATAGACAGAGCTGACCAATCAGCACAATGTATAATAATCATGACTGACGTATATATTGAGAGCATAGCATTTTCTGGATTTGCCATTGAGGTTCACTTGCACAAAATATAAAGCTGACGTGTGAAGCAGCGCTGGTGAATATGCATAAAGTTTGCATACAGGTAGATCATTATACAGCAGGTTATAAGGGGGAGGGCTTGTTGTGCCTTGCCTGATAGTGTTAAGGTATTGTGATGTAAAGTTTGAATGTAAGGTGCTATGTTAGTATTAATATGGGCATTACAAATTAGAGGTTTATGTGAAATGCAATTTAAAATTTTAGCCATGCACTCTCTTTTGTGAACTGAGAACGCATAGAAAGTGTGCTCTACTTGCTGTCACAACTGTCACAGAAACGCACATCATGACTGTCACATGCATTGAACTGTCACAGAAATGCACAGCATGACTGTCACATGCATTCAACTGTCACAGAGTTGTACAGCAGTACTGTCACTTGCTTTTCATTGGACATTGTAATTATCTCTTCATTAGTGTTTGTTGTCTCTGGGTAGGAAAATGTCAAATTGTACTGACATGTGGTATGCACTGTATATATAGATCATAGATGCTAGTTCAACTTGATATGAATGGTATCCATATATAAGACAACAATGCTTGTGGTTCCAAAGGTCATGGGAAAGTTGTGTTGTTTCCAAGTAGTATTTGTTACAAAGTATGGTCGCATCTTAAAAGTATGACATAGAAAACATTTTCCCTTGTACATGAAGTGAAATGTTTCACTGGTCTCATCATCCCTGTGTCAAAACCAACATCCCTCCCTTAACCTGCCTCTTTCTCCTCCCTGCAGCTACTGTACATCTCCCTAACAGTCTCTCTTCCCTAAAGCTTGCTTCAGAGACCTGTGGTTCTTACAATTACCTCTTTAGTCGTCATTGGTTAGGCTGTTAGGCAACAAACTCAGGGTCATGTCTCAGAATCATACACAATTAAATACAGGTTCACTGTGGGCTTGCACTTTTTCACATTTTATATTGGTTTGATAAGGTCAAAGCCCGAGGAGGGCCTTGCATTATGTGTGACAGCAGGGCCATACATATGTACATATATTAAATGTCTAGGCTACAAATGTAATTGTCCACTGATATATGTCGATGAGAATATGTATTACACACACACATATTATATGTGTAGGCCTATATATATCGACACATACAGTATATGTGCGTGTATGCATGTGTGTGACTCTGCGTGGCAGCATACTGCCAAAGACAAATGTGTGTGATGGATATTGTAAAAATGTATACATTTTCTTAAGACATTTTTGATAATATTTTTAAGTTTAAGAAGAAAAATTGTCTTGAGACAATTACGTTGATTGTTTTCACATATGTTGTCATTTGAGTTTTCCTTGTAATTATTCAGGGTGTATAAATCAAGTTAAACGAGACGTTATTGCGACATATTACTGTCTGTATATTAAAGCAAGGATTAGCTATGTATTAACGAAAACGAGCTAACTCGTGTTCAGTCGCTTCCAAGAGTTTTGTGGTTCACTGTAGTATTTTCTTATCTCTCAGTAAGGGTATGCAACATACAACATATCTTTTCCATGACAGTAAAATTTAAAGGGGGGGGGGGTTATTATTAATGTCCCTTATTATTAATGTCACTTTTGTGTAGGGATTTCGTAAGCTGCATTTGACATTAAATTGTTGTTGAAACAAAGTAAAAGTGTAAATTTAAATCTTTTTTCATCAACATTGCAACAGTAACTAATGACATCAGATATACATTATTTGGGGTTTCCAAATGAAACAAATTTCATCACAATTGACTTTGTGTTACACAGAGTATTCTGTATTGCATTTAACTTTGTTAGTAATTGTGCTTTAGGAATACCTAAATGTTTTTATCCACATAGATGGAAGATTGAAGTGACTTGGTCTGAAAGACACGAAATCCATATCCCGGCTAAAAAAACATCATTTTGTGTTTCAAGCTGAAGATGTCTACCTTGTCAATTATCCTAGTGTTACGTGGAAGATGTGTCATTTGAAATTTATCAAGAAATTTATTTGTATAAATGAATTTAGTGACAGAAAGATGCAGATGCCTTGGGGTCAAATTCAACAATTGGATGGAATTGGTGGTACTGGCCAAGTGACCAATCTTTGGGGGTAAACTTAGACCAACCAATGGGTTAAAACAATACTGTAATACTATAATTCCCATAAGGTCCAAAAGGCTCCACATTTTGCTGTTGATGTCATCTGTAACACCATAATGGACAAACAGCGAAACATCTTGGGGCAAATTCAACTGGACTACTCTCTGTTTAATCTCACAAACAAGTACAGTACGTTGCGTAAAAGAAGTGTCGCTTTTTGGGTAGACACGGAGCAGATACAGAGTGTTGCATGTTGGGTATTATCTAACAGATAACGAATGTTGCATATTGGGCACATGTTGCCTATTATTGAACATTGATTTTCATGTCAGTTGTATATAAAAAGAGGAAATATTTCCATTTCTTCTGTAAAAAGTAGTTCTTTGAAATAACAGTTGTGTACAAACACCACCTACCAGTGATTGTTTTTCTGTCATATTTGGTGTTCATGTTTGAAGTCACTCACTACCGGAATGTTAACACCTTGGATACTGGGTGGGGGGGGGGTAGGGTGGGGTGGAGTACTACTCTTTTGTGAACCAGCTCACATGATGTTACAGCATCTTACATTTGGATGAACATTAATGGCTAAGAAACATATCAAACATAAATGGAAATTAAAACCTTTGAAAACATCTACCATGATGACTATGTCACAGACCACACACTGTGATCCATTCCTTCGGAGAATCATGGGTTTAGGCAGTCAGATGTTGTGATAGGGTTTTCTCAAAGAACGGGCTGGAATATCTTTCTCTTCCATATAAGTGACACATTGTATACCTCCTGAATAAATTATCTATTTCAGAAGGAAGAAACAGGCTGAATATTGGGAACTTAAAAAAAAAAAATTAAGAAAAAAGTAAGTCTTCAGTTATGGCAAAAATTATGCTTACACCAATGTTAGATATCTCTATATATATATTTCTCTCTTTCCATCATTCCATGGGAGAATGTAAACTTTTGTCCAACAAAGATTACAAACAAAAGAAGCTGAAAATAAAATATCATACTGACCTCAAATAAAAGTGTTAACGTATCAAATTTTTGTACGACCTTAAAAAAAAAGAAAAAAAGTTGACCTTAAAGTAGTTTACCTGATCAAGAAGTGTGACAAATTATTCTTCACATTAACATTAGACGTTCTTAAAAAATTGAAAAATCCCATCATCAATTTTGCCAAATTGACTCACTTCTGAACGACTCGATTGGTTTCAAAATGGAAAATAAGTTATGGCAGCCATTAAATTGTAAAGCATAATATAATGAATATGCATACAGTGAATATATGAGTTTTGGCAATACTTCTAAAATCATTGGAAATCAGTATCTAATTTATCTAAAGAATATTTTGGTACAAATGAACGTGCACATATGTTGGTGATAGCTAAGGACGGTTCCAAAGTTCACAAGTATTAAAAACCATGGCTTTCATGAATTGAGTATCATCGGTTAATCCAGTGAGACCGTGTTGCCAGAATTGAACTCTGAGACCGAGTAGCCTTACATTTGTAGTACTTCTATTATACAAGACACCTTTATACCAGTAAGTTTGTTGCCATTCTCGGTGTGAAAAAGTACAAAGATTCTTGGTTCAGTACAGATAATGGTAGAACGCAAAGAGGCAAAACTTCTTCTCAATGAATATTCATTGAAACAGGGACCCTCTATGACAGGTACCTGGTTTGTACAGCATCATTTTAGATTTCATGATATATCGTCGAAATCTATAAACTAGCCTATGGCCTACAAAACAAAATGTCATACATAGGCTACATTATACATAGACTACTTTATATATAGAATAAAAGAATTGGGGAGAGAAAACCTTGTCATTAAATTGTTAATTCCTCAACTAATTTGCAATCACGAAGAGATCATCTCAAGTTACTTGTATCACATATCCAGCACAGGATTAAATGTTACTTGTATCACATATCCAGCACAGGTTTAAATGTTACTTGTATCACATATCCAGCACAGGTTTAAATGTTACTTGTATCACATAGCAAGCACAGGTTTAAATGTTACTTGTATTACATAGCAAGTACATGTTCTCATCTGTAACCCATCCAATCCAGAGCCAAATGTTAATGCTATATTCAGTCTACATTTAATATCACTTCAATTACTTTGATGATATCACTATGGTAACCATTATGTCAAAGTTTTACAAGAAATCCTTGTGGAAGATCAAAGCGACAGATTGGCACCATTAACTGAAAATAAACTTGGTTTCACTTTATTTATTATATCCTATCCCATTACATTGGAAGACTGGATTGTCCCTATGCGACAACTAAACTACTTTCCTAAACAACCAGTGAAACCTCAAGCAGCCAGCCAACAGGCCTACAACAGTTAATCACTTGATGAGTTTATACACATAACAGGGGGTCCTCGAGAGGTGCCAAATCTGGCTACCAAAGATGTCAATCCAACATGTCAGAACATGCCCCCACAATCTTGTACAGATTGGAGAACTATGAAAACCCTTACAAGACCTCACCCATTGGCCACCCTACTGGCCTACTATGCACACAGCTCAACCCCTGTGTAGTAGCGAATATCTGTTTTAATATGGGCCCTTTACTCAAACCGATGTTTCTTTGTTGGCCCTTGTAGAACATAAATTGACAACCCCCTGCCATTTCCCATGCATAAACCCACATTGTTTAAGGCATATATGCATTAATGAGGCCATTGTTTGAAACATTGGTTTTAGCGACTTATTTCCCAATGTATTTGGGAATGATGATGATGATGAGTGTCCAAAGCAAAGAATGTTTATATCTAAACGCAATGCCATTCTTACATGACTATCTGTATTATGTGCAGGGCAATATATGTGGTATCATTACACACATATCAGTGTCCAAAAACAGAATGTTTATATCTATTAAGTCAAAGGCTATGCCATGTTACTGTCATTCTTACATGATTATCGGTATTATGTGCAGGGCAATATATGTGGTATCATTACACACATGGCATGTCAAAAGTACTCAATCATTGTCCACAACCCAATCATACATCAAACAATATTTCTTATGCTACCAATATAACTCAAATGAACCAAATTACGAAATTCTTTTCATCCGAAACCAAACAAAATGTATAAAGTAAAAACATAGAAACGACCAAATGAGCGATAAAAGTGCAATGCACTGTGGGTAAGATATACTACAAAATCTAATATACAGAACATCATGAAAGCACAAAAATCTTTAAAAGAAAGAAGCAAAAAAAAAGGGAAACAGCACCAGACTTTATATTACAAAGCCTCAAATTAGAGTTAAAGATACAGTGGCACTGAAGGGATATAAGAAATAACACTAAGTATCTAACTAATAAATCAAGCTTTTGGAATTTTTATATGAAATTTTTGAGATAGGACATGCAAATTACCAGATACAAAATCAAACTCTTAGAGAACTAAGGGTCAACATTTTGACTCCAAAGAGCAGAAAATTTTAAAGAAATTGGAAATTGGAATTTTTATATGAAATTTTGACATAGGACATCAAAATTACCCGATACAAAATGAAACTCTTAGAGAACAAAAGGTCAACATTTTGACTCCAAAATGCAGAAATTTGAAGACAGCATTTTTTTTAATATATCTCACATCCATTCTGGGCCACTGTGCTGAGCCACCCTGTCAAGTGACTGAACTTTATCTGCCCTTTTTACTGTTCACGTTCTAATGTAGAAGATACCTCGGTGGTATATAATAATATCTGAATTTGTTGGCCCTATGAATATTCATGTATTATGATTACAAGTATTAACAGACTACAAATATAAAATCAAAATTAGCAAGCTATAAAGTGAGTGGTCATACTGATAAATGGCTGGAATTTTTAATTAATAGTTTCAATGTCGACATAATTATGTTACATATATCTTACACAGATGAAATCTCTTTAATAGCAGTATCACGTCAGAATGTGCATAAACAAAATAAAACTGTCCATATGCTAGGTGATAAATTTCTGTTTTGTTCTTTTTATAATTTGTAAAACACTTTACAACAGACAGTAAAGAGACTTTTATAACATTGTGGAATTTATGCATAAATAATAGTTTTTTTTAATATTTTTTATATACATGTCGGTGAATATGCTTGCTTCACTTTATAGTGATGCAATAATTATGCCGGTGGGAATGTCCCATAGTAAATTGTTGACCATCGTTTCATTTCATGAAATAAGAAAATGACTTCTGAGCTCAACACTGTCCTTAATATAATACAGTATTTCCAAATTGTTGAACACACAAAATAATCAGTTTTCCTGAGATTTAACAGGAAAAGACGACATTGCTATGTTTGGTTTATCAAATGATTATTCCGGTGGCTGATGTCTGATTGCTTATTAAAATTGCTGGGAATTTCCCACAACTCCAGATCAAAACTACATCCTTATACCATGTTTTTTTAGTATATGCCTATAAACATATCCTATCAGTATCTCAGCTATACGTATATCAGCAAGCTTGGCTACTAGAATGAACTGAACGTTTCATTATCTTTCATCCCACTTGTCGTACTAGTACAGCAGCATGAGTAAGAGTACAATTGACATTGTTGTGTACACCAGTACAAGAATCAAAGCTTACAGTCTGTAAACTATGTGGCAGGATCCGGGAGTGGGTCACAAAAAATATTAGGTGGGTCCCGGATTTGAATTTGTCTACAGTTTTTGAAACTGGCTGATGTACATAGATTTGGCTGTTTTGAACAACAAGTCCATAGTACAAACTCATTTTCATGCATTGGAGCATTGATTATGGGGGTTGTGGGAGTGGTGGTGGGGCAGGGGGATGGGGTATGTCCTCATGGAAAATAACCGGTGGTGTGATATTTTAGGTTATTTTAATAACATTCCCTTACACTGTAAGTCATATGAGTATATGCTTTAGTAAAGTGTTGTTTTTGCATCTTTCAGGTTTTATGCAATGAAACCCCTGAACTATTCCTTAATAACTCCATGGATGTCCACATGCTACAAAACTATGCACATCAACTAAAGCCAATAGACGTTTTATTCCAATGAATCTATGGGAATGTTTTCTTTGGTAATTATTATTCATTTTTTTTCTTTTTTTTTGGCAAACATCATTCATTTTCTCTCTCAATATACATATATACATGTATACATGTATATGTAATATTAATTTCCAAAACCATTCATATGTTTGGTTACATGTATGTACACAGGATGGCAGATAACAAATACACAACCTATATCATCATGATCTACAGAATGTTATCTGTTGTTTAACTCTGCTCTTTATCTTCGAGAGGAAAAATAACGTACATGTAAGAATCCAAAACACATTTACATTTGTCATTCCATAAAATAATTTCATAAAACTTGTGGCATATTTGGTGGGTCCTTCTTACCACACTCTGAAATCAGTAAGACATTGGCAGTGTAATATTACCACAAATTCCCAACTGGGTGAGTTAAGATCATGACCTTGTTTTCCTTCATCCTCTCATCGTTTTGTCATCTTCCTCTTTTAATCCTCCTGATCTCTGCTGGCAGTATTTTCTATCTCGCTTCTCTTTCATCCCTTTCATCTTTTTCAGTCTCTCTGTCTCAATTCTCCTCCTTCCTTCCATCTGTTATTCCCTGTCTATCTTCATCTCTACTCTGCCTCTCAATTCAAATCCTCCTCCTGTGTTTCTAGTGGTGGTTTTCTTCTGTATCTGACCGTGATTTGGATTGACTCCTGTATCTGTTGGAATGTTCTACTGCTTGACGAATCTAGAGGTAAACATTGAGACAAATAACAAGAGGAAAAATGACCAAATTATAAAAAGAAATACAACTGTTGCATTATTAGAATAAACTAAACGCAAAATACAAAATTTCTTAGTGAACGCTATGAAGTAGTTTACCTTGCCCACCTGCCGTCAGCCTCAAATGCCACCCCTTCCCCCCCCCCCCCCGATCCCGCCTTTGACTATTTTTATTCAAAGTAGGCTAGGTCTAGATACATCTGATTATAAAGTGTAGTAGGCTTGGGCTAATCGGGTCTCTTTTAAAATTTTCTAGTTTCTTTATCAGACATCGTAAATATTACGAGGTGCTTCAAACACACACAAGAGGAATATGTAATTGTGTAAGAACTAATAATGGCACTTTATTGCAACATAGATTTCTTGGGTGGGTGGGTGGGTGGGTGGGTAGGTGAGGAGGGGTAACTGAGGATCCCCCCATGGACAGAAATGTGTAAGCCTTGGGAGAAAATAGTAAAACTATTCCCTTATGACAAGAAACTAAGCATGGATTGCTACTTGATGTGACTGCAGCCAACCTTGGTCATGAAGCATTAAAAAATCCATATTTGTTTATCAGAAGAATAAAATGTTTACCTCCTTCAGAGCCACGATTCCAACTAATCTACCCAGGGTGGTGACGTAGGCGTGGCTGAGACCCAGCAGAGAAAATAATGAATGGACCTGAGAGTGGAAAAAAGAAAAGAAAATATATTAACAAGAGCCCAATGGGCACAATAGTTCCTTGCTTAGTGGAATATTAAAGTGTTGCATGTCATCACCCTATATCATAATATTCATGCCCACATGTACCAGCTAGTAACCAACAACTGTATTTCCAAGTTTGCTTTTAAATCTCACCTTTTATGCACTAAAAAATGAGTTTTACTGGGTGCTTGATAGATTGGATTAATATAACATTCTACATCACAAAATATAACCTTTAAAGAACAGACTCACCTTATGAAGTGATGTTCTCTCAACCAGTTGAAATGGAGCCGGATCAATATGGCTGTCCTTGAGCTCCAATTGGTCCTTTAACTCTTCAGCTTCCCATGCTTCTTGCTGATTGGTTTAAGAAAAGCAAGCAATTGAATATATACTCCAACATGTGGTTAGGTATGATAATTAAAGGCTATGTTCTGTAAAAAGGCTATGTTCTGTAAAGCCCGAATTGAATAACCAGTTATTACAGTGTGTGTACGATACAGGGAAGAATGAGCGATTGCTGTTCATGTAAAGCAAGTTGCTTGTACTTTACTTGCAATAACCATAGCAGTAGAGCTATTACTGCATGCTGTAATGTGATGACACACAGTGCATGTAACATACCATTACAAGTAGAGCTATTACTGCATGCTGTAATGTGATGACACACAGTGCATGTAACATACCATTACAAGTAGAGCTGTTACTGAATGCTGTAATATGATTACCTCCAGTGCATGTAACATACCATTACAAGTAGAGCTGTTACTGAATGCTGTTATATGATTACCTCCAGTGCATGTAACATACCATACAAGTATAGCTGTTACTGAATGCTGTAATGTGTTTACCTACAGTGCATTTAACATAACATTATCAGTAGAGCTGTTACTGAATGATGTAATGTGATTACATACAGTGCATGTAACATACAATTACAAGTATAGCTGTTACTGAATGCTGTTATATAATTACATACAGTGCATGTAACATACCCTACCAGTGGAGATGTAATTACCTACATAATAGTGCATGTAACATACTGTACCTACTTAAGTGGAGCCAATACTTAATTTTTTGAGTTACTTTATAGCACATGTACCAATATCAGGGGAGAGTACCAAGGGTCCCAAAGTAATTATGTTTATTTCAAGATTCATTGCACCATGTGGTATAGAGTTTTTTTCAGTGCTCTAATATAACTACCAGATGTCCTTATCCCAAAGTCTGTTCATTATTTAATAATCCAAATGAGAATATTACACCAGTACTCTGGTTAACTGCCTCTCACCAAACTGTCCAGAAAATGCCATGAAATGTAACCAGGAAAAAGAAAGCAAACAAACTTAAAGATGGAGGTAACCATTACAAAGGTCTCTGAAATAGCCAACATCACATGACGTTTTGGTTTTCCCCAAAAAAGTAACAACAAATTGGCTCAAATTTTAACCTCTGTAAAAACAATTTTAACATTTTGTTTACAGAAATTAATTTTGCCATGTTTAGATAACCAGATCATGACTATGATCAGATACACTTTACTTGGAATGTAAGTGTAACGTGATCTGTATGAACACTACAAAAGACCTTTCCCTGTTGAAATGCTAACTTCAGCCCAGAATTCAATATGCAAATTTATCATAATCTTGGGAACATCTGCTATATAAAAGGATAAATCCAAACACTAATGTGATTCTGGTTTTGTGCTAAAATGTAAAATCTTTTCTGAAGTATTTAAAACAGTGGTCCTCAAACTTTTAGGCCCAAGACCCAAGACCTTTCATGAGAACTAAGCTGCGACCCACCAGACACACCCCCTGCGGAATGGATGTTCAGAATGTATGCAAGCTCTGTACTTGTTTTTCTTGTTCATACATCTCAGAAATTCAGAAAACTCACAAAAACAGCGGTCACAACTCATATCTGATTGGTCCGACAGACCATCAGGTTTAAAATAACACTAGTATGCGCTAAATTAAGACATTTGTATCTATGTCTTTGAATGAACACACAGTCAACTGTTCCAGTCACTATGTATTGCAGGGTTTCCCTGACTTTATCCCCCCCACTAACCCCCTGTTGATGTCAGAGTTGTCCATGAACCCCCAACTTTTCGAGACACGATCTGAGTCATTATTATACTATAATACGCATAACATTGTTTCGTAAAAGATCCAGTTCATAGTGTAATATTGTAGAGTTTGTCGATAGGTACGACTCTTGTACATTACTAAATTATATGATATATGAGATTTGAGTTCAACAAAAAGGACTCTAGTTTTGACTTTCAGAAACATCTCACAAACCCCCTGGGATGGACTCACACACCCCCAGGGGATTCATGCACCCCAAGTAGGGAACCTCTGATGTATTGTAAGAAGAGCTCTCAGTTTATGGGTGGGATTAGCCGGCCATGGTTGTCCCTGCCTTTCTGCATCGGTCATTTAATGTACCTCTTCAGGTCAACGAGCTGACACATTATAGTCTTGCTTCTATTGTAGCGACAGAATTATCAGAGCAAGTGCTGTTTTAGATACTAGATATCAATATGACTTGACATACTGCAGGGATCATGAGCTAATCACAGCCTGAAGTAAATCAAACATGGCGGAATATGCATTCATATTCTGGGGTTTGTCAATGCTAATCTGCCTCCTCTTTATTGTCTTGAAACGGAGAACTGAGAATCAAGTGTTCAGCTTGTCGACATGGAATGGTACATGAAATGATACATCAACAGTAGGCCTATAGCTGTTCAACTATAAATAAACATACTCATGAACATGAATAAACATATTGATACACATGAATAAACATATTTCATACTCATGAGTTAAACATATTCATAAAACATATTCATCAAACATGAATAAACAGTGGATGAGTAGTCATCAATGTCTTATTCTCATCTCCAATCCTTTCACTCACCTCTTCGACAGTCATATCTTCAAATTCTCCAAACGGCTGCAAAATATCAAACGGAACAATGCAATGAAATGCAGCAGGTGCGATGAAACCTTCAATAGTGCCTCAAGTGGAATCAAATGCTACTTTTGGCAGTCACAACCAAAATGATTATATTGATTTTATATACAAACAAGATATCATTTTTCCCTTTATACTTGAACAGACCAGAGGCGATTATGCAGAGGGAAGCTATAGAGGGAGACATTCAAGAAACAGGGCAGCGGGATAAAAGTAGAAATATTTGAGGAAAGTCAAAAACGGGGTAAATGTAACATTTCCATAAATATCTATGACACCATCAAGCTTCTTAAAGAACTGTATATGCTAGATTTGACCTTATGAATGTTGCTGCTTTTGGCCACATTATCATAGGGAAAACAAAACATACTGCTGACAAGAATATGATGCTCTATGCAAGTATTTTATAGTGAAAGCATTGACTAGTGTCGAGACTACAAAGCACCAAAAAGGAAAAAAAGGAAGGAAGGAAGGAAAGAAAGTGGGTGCTTGTTCTAGAGTCTAGACTAACATATTATTCCCAGTTTGTATATCATAGCTAGGTCTCTGTTTCAACAATGCTGTTGTTTTTACTTTACATGTGGAATGTTTCTATGATAAATCTGATGTCTCAACATCACATAAGATTTATCACCAAATATACAGATGATGATGCTGGTAATTATTTGACCCTAACACACTTGTCAAATCGTCAAGATACTACAGAAGTTCAATGCAAACATATGGATGAACCACCACTTTCGTCATGGGGGGAGGGGGGGGGGAGTGGGGGGTTGTGTGCTAAGGTGTTATGTTGTCCGTAGAGGGATCTTAAGATACAAGAGGTTGTTACATATTGCTGCTTAAACAGGTTGTACAGTACACATGATATATATTAATGTACTACATACTAGGAGTATTTTTTAGCAATATTCTGTCACTCAGGACTGAAGCCCACCCCCTCTTAATTTTATTCTTGACTGGGAGGGCGGGGGGAAGGAGTGAAACCCCTAAGATCATGTAAGATGTATCCAAGGTTGGCCCCTGCACACACAAGAACACAGAATTTACACTGGCAAAAACATAAAATCTGAAAAGAGAACTGACAGTCTAAAACTCTCACTCGAGCTGTTTTTGTTTTTGGCGGCCATTTCTCGTGTTCATGATGCTGTACTATTCACTGTATAAAAGTGTATCAAGCAGTTTGCATTTACCTTTTGAAGCTTCACACATTATGCATTCATGTGCACTACATTTTACTACATAAACAAATGAAAGAAACCAGTTAGCGCTTTCTAAACTTACCAGCTTATAACGTTTACCCGAGCTAGAGTCACTACGGTTACTGGTAGTGGAAGCCGAGTTGATGGTGTCGTAGTGGTCCTACCGACATGCAGGAGTAGGAGGTAGGCAGGGGGGAGTGAAACCATGCAGAGGAGGTGCAGGTGATAAAGAGAGGGAAAAACAAAGCAAAGAAAAACATCTAACAATGGTGCTCTAAAGTAACCAGAAATTGGTGCAAAATAGGCTGTAAATATCTTCTTTTTTTTTTCTTTTTTTTTGAATGGCCACTAATTCATCCCAACTAATAATGTATTAAATAGTTTATGCTTGAAGTAAGTCTAAATATGACAGCTCTATGCCTGATTACTGTGTCTATAAAATTGTAGCTTTTTCTTGCGTTATCTGAGTAGCACCATTTTACTGACTGCCAGGATGCATTTGCGCAATAATTCATGCACTTTGGCTTGCAACAGGATCCGTCTTCATCACTTCATTACGAATCGAACTCCACTCTCCTCTTTAGCCTCTCTACCTATCTGAACCTTGTCTGCAAATTAGGATTCAAAACTAGACTACTAACAGATCCAACTAAACCAGAAATAATTAAATTCATACATTTTGCTCAGCTGTTTTCTTTTTCTTTACTGGTGTTTTAACCTAAACTACTACAGGACAATTAGAAAGGGGAAGCAAGCAGTAGGAGGAAGCGAGACCAAGAAGAAAGACGATAAGTTAGATTCCCTTCCACCTACCCATTCCCCTCCTCCTCCCCACCCCCTCCTTCCATCCCATCTCCATTTTTTTTACGTTCCCTTTTACATTGCATTTAAAAGCCAAAATAAACTAACAGCTTGTTTTTCTTCTTTACTATTACTACGCATGATTTCATATGACAAGTTAAATAACAAAGTAATCTTTGTTTTCTACTTTTAATGTTGCTTTTTTCCCGATCAACCCTGTCTGAAGCAATGATAAACAAAATAATCCACATTCCAGGCATAATGCAATATGCAGTTAAAACACTGAAAACAAAGAGGGGAACAAAATAGCCACAAAGTGCAAGACAAAAAGAGATAATAAACATTGCTACAATTGATAATAGCTCTTACCTCTGTTTCTCTCGGTGTTTCTGTAAGGGAGAATCATAAAAAAAGAAAGAAATGTTAAGGATTGTGTTTATCAACATTTAAGTCTAAAGAGTACATCTGGCAATATCAAATTTATATGGATGATGTTTGGTTACAATTTCAGTGTTGATATGCCGTCGTCCGGTAAAAGATCCACATTAATGATGCAATGCTATTAAGATGTTTAATAACTGTTTGCATCGCTACATGAAAAACACATCCTTGTATAAATGTTTTTGTCATGCATATTCATGAATGTCTGAAGAAAATGCAGCCAGTTGGGACAATTTCCTAATGCTAATACCTCTCTAAACTGTACTCCAATATCATGCTCTGAAAGCACTGGTATTGACAGTACAAACAGTTCCTAACCTTGATCTGATAGAAACATGATATTCATACTGCTCGTACTGACAATACGAGTGCTCTGAAGCGGGACGTGACACTACAGTATAGAAAAAATTGTCCCAACTGGGTGAGAAAATGGAAAGTGGGTGACATCACCATGGGTAACTGGGCATAAGTTATGTTTGTTTTAAATTCTTATTATTATGTTAAAATCCATAACCCACAGAGGAAGATATTGTTCTAACAAGACAAATTGCCCCGTATTTTGACTCAAAATGTACCACATTTCAAGCATAACATTATATATGTTTAGTAACTGTGCTTGTCATACATATCAAGCATGATGACATTTGAGGCCACCTGCCATATTCTATTTAGTGGAGTTATGGACAGGCGCTTAGCCAAGGGGGGTGGGGGGAAGGGGGCGACCGCCCCCCCCTTGAGCATATTTTTTTGTATGCTTTTATGATATCGCTAGTAATTTCAAGCTTAGATGCAACTTACAAGGCCTGGAAAGTGCCATTTCCAGCGATCTGGGAGGCATTTTCAGCCAAATTTTTTTATACGCATAGCGCCAACTCATGGTGGCGCTTTGCTTAGATATTTTTCAATGCAGAATCTATGGCTCTGATAGTTTGCCTACAGGTTCGCCCCTCCCTTGACACATTCCTGGATACGCGCCTGGTTATGGACACATCATGGAGAGAAGGATTTCAACTAATGACGTAGAATATTTTGTTTTTTCCTCATGAAGTCCTACCATCTGTTGTCAGTGTATTCCTCCTGTCAGAGGTCTTCTGTAGATTATCGAAGTGACTTTAGGGAATACAAGACCTGTTATAAATCTTGAAATTTAAAGTCACAAACATCAGTTATCATGATATTTAGTAACAAATGTCAACTTACTGTCTTCAACTGGGGATATCGTTATTCCTCCACCCTCAGTATTACCATCGGACTGTGAAACAAACACACGCAGACAATGTAATCAATTTCAGTGGCCTTATTCTAAGCCCAATGAGGGCCAGAGAGTTTTAAATTCATCTAAATGATGACAACAGGAGATTTTTGTATAATCTACATCATATTTAATGCCATACCTGTCTATGGGAGGACACTATTGTTGTATAACCTACACTATATATAATGCCATACCTGTCTATGGAGGGACACTATTATAGTTGTATAACCTACACTTCATGTGATGCCATACCAGTCTATGGAAGGACACTATTGTCGTATAACCTACACTATATATAATGCCATACCTGTCTATGGAAGGACACTATTGTCATATAACCTAACTTATATTTAATGCCATACCTGTCTATGGAAGGACACTATTGTTGTACAACCTACACTATATTTAATGCCACACCTGTCAATAGTAGGACACTATTACACTTGTATAACCTACACTATATTTAATGCCACACCTGTCAATAGTAGGACACTATTACACTTGTATAACCTACACTATATTGAATGCCATACCTGTCTATGGAAGGACACTATTGTTGTACAACCTACACTATATTTAATGCCACACCTGTCAATAGTAGGACACTATTGACAGGTGTGGCATTAAATATAGTAGTAGGACACTATTACACTTGTATAACCTACACTATATTTAATGCCATACCTGTCCATGGGAGGACACTATTGTCGTATAACCTAACTTATATATAATGCCATACCTGTCTATGGAAGGATACTATTGTTGTATAACCTACACTTTATGTGATGCCATACCAGTCTATGGAAGGACACTATTGTCGT
This sequence comes from Apostichopus californicus, assembly GCA_020650975.1. NCBI lineage: Eukaryota > Metazoa > Echinodermata > Holothuroidea > Aspidochirotida > Stichopodidae > Apostichopus > Apostichopus californicus. The sequence goes on along the minus strand of JAIPMN010004199.1, from coordinate 203 downwards.
ATAACCTACACTTTATTTAATGCCATACCTGTCTATGGAAGGCCACTATTGTGATATAACTTACACTATATTTAATGCCATACCTGTCTATGGAAGGACACTATTGTCGTATAACCTAACTTATATATAATGCCATACCTGTCTATGGAAGGATACTATTGTTGTATAACCTACACTTTATGTGATGCCATACCAGTCTATGG
>JAIPMN010004198.1:13197-38100 GCA_020650975.1 Apostichopus californicus | reverse complement strand
TCTGTTTTAAGACTATAGTCTTTAGATCTTATAATATGCAGGAACTTATATAGTAATTCTGTTTTAAGACTATAGTCTTTAGATCTTATAATATGCAGGAACTTATATATTAATTCTGTTTTAAGACTATAGTCTTTAGATCTTATAATATGCAGGAACTTATATAGTAATTCTGTTTTAAGACTATAACCTTTAGATCTTATAATATGCAGGAACTAATATAGTAATTCTGTTTTAAGACTATAGTCTTTAGATCTTATAATATGCAGGAACTTATATAGTAATTCTGTTTTAAGACTATAGTCTTTAGATCTTATAATATGCAGGAACTTATATAGTAATTCTGTTTTAAGACTATAGTCTTTAGATCTTATAATGTGCAGGAACTTATATAGTAATTCTGTTTTAAGACTATAGTCTTTAGATCTTATAATATGCAGAAACTTATATAGTAATTCTGTTTTAAGACTATAGTCTTTAGATCTTATAATATGCAGGAACTTATATAGTAATTCTGTTTTAAGACTATAGTCTTTAGATCTTATAATAGGCAGGAACTTCAAAATTAAAAACCTCTGCAGGTTATAGCTTGGTGTAAAATATAAACATCTCTGTCACAAAGAGTCAGGTTGATAATGCTTACTGCTCTTTAGTATTAGTGCAAGATTATTTCCCTGCCTCAACCAATTTTCTTTAGTGCCATTTCTGATATTTTTAATTTTCCTAGTCAATTTTCCATTGTTTATTTACTTGTAAAATATTGATTGTTGAGTATGCTTTGTTTTTAAAATGATTTTGAAAAAATTTCTCCCCACCAGATATGATCATGTTAAGTTAAAGATAATTATGGCATACAATTTAGCAAAACCAAACAATTAATGGGGGGTGGGGTGGGGGAGGGGGTGCAAGGAGGCATGAGTGATAGAGTATGGACCAACTCGGATATATGTGGAAAACTTCACTGTTCTAGTTTTACATAAAGGGGGGTCTAGGGGATTGAAATCTTCTCCCAATCAATCCACCACAAATCCTCCAGCCTCCCCCCTCCCCGCTCCCCCACCGACTCCCAATCCTCCTATATAGCGATGACATCTCAAAAATGTTTTGCAAGCGCTTCATAATTAGACCAATACATAACACATGCATCTCACATGAATGTAGCCAGAATGAATTCTACAATGATTCATTCACAAGATAGAAACAGGTCACAGTGGACCCCATTCCACCCCTTCCTCTTCTTCCCCACGACCCCCCCAATTGAAAGTATCATTTTTCAACATGCCGGCTCGGTCATAACCTACCGTATAGTCAAACAAGTTTTTCCCCCACCAAAATAATTCATCAAGTGTTCATTATTCCTGCTGTCAATATATCCCGTCACTACCTAAACACCAATAAATATAATACCATGCTGCTTTTACCTCCCTCATTTATATTATAAATACATAAAAGACTTCATTATCATTTATACTGAAGAGCTCCTCTAATAATAATGCCAAATATTGCTTTATAGAATGAGAAATTGGCTGCTTCTTTTTTCTTTTTTAAATTTACTTTATTAAGTGACCTTGGATTGCATTAAAACGCTGGCCTGGATATTAGAACTGATGACAAATAGCTGGGTTCAACATCAATGTACTCCCGTGAGGACGTAACCATTGGTAAGCGTCAGCTTCTGTGTCCCTCAGGTGCAATGCTCTTGGAGACAAAAATTTGTCAACTTTAACAATTGGAGTTGCATTTTCTAAATCAAGTGGGACTGTTGTATGCTAGATATATTCCAATATAATAAGTGATTTGTGGTTGCGAGCAATTTGAAGAATGTAATTTCTATCAAATTTGGTTGTTTTGAAGTTTTGGTAGAATAATATACTTTTGATGGATTTAGCAGAGTTTAATATTTTAATGGACTATGCATTAGACATGAAGAAAGAAGCCAAAGAGTTTTATCATCAAGTTTGCAATTCAAAGGATAATTCCCAAAAATTTAACATAATTTGATAGCAAAGAAACCATTCCATGGTAATGTTTGTTGTTGTGTCATTGAATTAATACTCATCAGTTGTGTACTGTATGTGTGTATGGGTGTATGTATGTATTTTAGATCCTCCTGCAAGCAGGAACTCGCGAAGAAGCCTCATTGGCTTATCAAAGCCGCAAGCTGACCAAAGTCAGTCTCTTACATTCATATTTTCATTATGAATTGTCAATTGTCAACAACTCTGTAACTGGACGACATGCATTAATCTTGGAGTGACTCGAACTGTAAGAACTTGTCAGTCAAAATTTCATATTTCATAATCTCAGGGACTCAATTTTCACATTGACTGGTGCCCCCAGCAAAGAAATGACTATAGGGATCGTCACCAACCCAGGGCAGGATAGCTCAGTAGGTCAGGTAGATATGCACTGGACTTGTAAACCAGAGGTCACCAGAGGTCACTGGTTTGAATCCTGTTCTAGCCATAAATTTCGTCGCTCTTTTCCATTGGTTATAATGTCCTATGCAGTTTTCCGTAGTTCATTTATCTATATTTGTTAACAGCTAGATGGTCAATCGAAGTTAAGGTAAACCTGCCCCCTATTACCTCACCCCCTCATCCCCCCTCCCATCCCCCTCCTCCTCACCCTCACCTCAGTTATATTAATGGTACTATCCTTCAGTAGAAGAAAATTCATGATATAAAAAGAAAAATGAAAGTTAGACACAAAGAGAGAGGAGAAATAATATCAGCCAATAATGAAATATTTACTTCGCTGTCAATTTTAATTTTTCATTTGACAGTGTTTGCACTATCCTTAAAACGTAATTTAATTTAAAACCAGCATTTCTGAGTATCTGATATATCTGGTCTTCAGACCAGAAGATAAATGCTACCTTTCCTACAGATAAACAGTGGGAAAGCGTAAAAGTATTCTCGTTGATCCATCGTCCTAGCTGCTGTTCCCGTTCCAAACTATCAATTATTAATATTCCCGCTTGTTAATATCATTACTGCTCCCCCGTTTTGTCGAGGGTATTGTATGATAAATTTGCGACACGACAGATGATAATTGCACGTGGCATGTTTAAAGCTTATAGCGGCCTAAAAAGAGAGAGCCAAAAGTTAAAAAAAATTAAAAATTGAAACGTTCGAACGTGAGGGCTCTCGTCATCGGGAGCAGAGATTACTTATATATCATCCAGGGGCCGAGTAGTACTACGTGCAGGACTATAGGTTGTAATACCATATCGCAACAAGAATCCAGCGATTGCGTGCCAGTCGGCGATTAATAATACCGGCTGTGCGCACCATCTCGGCGTCTCCTGCTTGACTAATTAGAGACATTGTTTGCGTGTAACATGGTTCAGTTATCGTAGGTTGGGTTTAGGCGAAGCTCCTCTGCTTTGTCCCGTCATGCATACAATGGCATGAGGTGGTAAAGCTATTGTGATAATATTATTGACAGCTGATAGATACATATTTATTAACATATAAATTTACTGCAATATAATAAGCTAAAATACACAGTTGTCGGTTTAAAACTGTTCGTTACAGACAGTTAAAAGCTTATTAAAATACTGAAAAGTGTAATTTGATGGTTGATTTATTTCACTCTTAAGACAATTATTTATCATTTTCTTTCTCCCCATTTCTTGTCGTTTTTTATTGGGCCGGGCGGGGGTCCTTGGGAGGAAGGGGGAGATCATAAATGAATAAAGAGCCTTATCTTGCTACAATTAATCCAAATCATTTGTTTAATTACTTGTATTGATGTTAAAGACACAAATATGACAGGGTTGAAAACACCTTTAATTAAATCGGCAGCGGTATGTAGACCACCATTTCCAAATTAAGTTTACGGACATTTTAAACAGAACAAAAGGAAATTTGGGTAAAAGAGATGTTTATTCGTGGCAGAATCAAAATTATGCACAAAATACATATCTACTGTTGGAACAAGCGCTGGAAAGTGGATGGCTCGTTGAACAACTGGAAAGGAGTGGTACATATCTAGTGATGTTCTTGCAAGATGGTGGATCAGAGGTGGGAGAGGTGGGAGGGGGGAGGGGAGCAAAAGAGGCGATGTTGATAGTGGAGATCGGTTATGGACAATTAAAAGCCATCCCATCAGTTCTTCTCTGTAGAAAGCAGTCAAACATAAAGATGATATCGTACAGTGAAGAGCAATAAACTAAATGTAGAATAATTGACAAATTGCAATTGAAAAAGAGAGATAAAGGAGATAAAATGGATGGGGGCGGAGGGGGAACCATTAACAAAGGAGTGATATCTCGTCTGGTTTGACATGCAACCTCCGTTTATATTGTCAATTTATACTTCAATCATGTGACGATTCTATAATCTGTCCATTGATTGCACAGGTCTACGTCCATCATTTACTTGAAAGAATGTGGATTGTAGAACATGATATGTCTTCATATCATCTCAAATGTAAATGAAACCAGTGCGATCTCCAGCCAAGCCCTAAGTTAATAGAGGGCGCTGTCATATTGGTCCTTATAATCTAGTTACGCAAAAAATTTGACAAGTTGCAGTCTCTGATATCATTGAGAATTCCTTTTGAGGAATCTCTGAGAGACACTTCTGAGTAAACTAACTGCATATTCCTTAATTCACCTGTTATCTCCCCCTCCCTCTCCCCCACCCCACCCTCTCCCCTCTCCCAGTTCAACTGATGACAAGGCTACTACCATTTGTAGATACATCATAGAGTTGAAAATGTGTTGTAAGATATTATCAAGTAATATTTTCTCATATATTGAAGCTTCCACTAACTGATGATGGAGCAGCACATGATAATAATTACATTAATGTCAAGGTTTCTTCTTGTTATGAACCTCTTTTAATTATTCTTTAATGATTAATTACATTAATAACAGGAAGAAAACGATACAACATGTTCATACTTTTGTTTGAACTGATAAAGGAGTTGAAGAGCCTTATCCAGGGTTTCCGGCACCCAATGTTTAACGGTTTGAACCGAAAGTACATTGTGTCAATTTGTTGATTCGTTCATGTGTGCATTGACATTCTTTAATCATCAAGTTTTGCCTTTCAACTCATTTTTATTAGTGTTTTCCTGCTCGGTTATACAATTATCGGGTGCTGCAGGCACTTAAAGATAAGACCTTCAGTAATCTATAAGTACAATTTCCTCTTTTCATAACTTTGATGCAGTAGAAGGGAAAAAATAAGCAATAAAACTTTGCAAAGTAATACCATACCAAATGAAACCGTTTTACTAAGCAACACGTATGAAGCAAATGTAAGTGCCGTTTGGCGTCGGTCCTCAAAATGTGAAATTTTCTTGAAAAGATGTCCATTACAGACAGGTAATGGCCAGGATTTAGAAATTTACTGCCCTGGTTTTTACCTGAGCTAATAGTTATCAGCTCTTCAACATTTTATGGAAATTCTCATGGAAATCCCAGCTATATATCAAATAATTGAGGTCAACTCTTCCTTAATCCCAGACAGATTTAACCTATGAGTTTCCTGCTGATGGAGGAATTACCATTAAAGCCATCATTTTAAATTTATGAAAATATGGATCAAAACTTAAAGAAGCTCCAATTATGAATTACAGAGCATTAGCTGAACTACTCAAGCTTACTACTAAGTTAACAAGAAGATTTTTTTTTTTTTTTTTTAAATCAGTGGTCATTTTGGTTTTGGATATGATTTTTTAGATTTAATTCTGCATTAGGAGTGGTAATTATTTAAACTGTCCAATCAATGAGCAGTGAAAATAGCACGTTTTGAAGACATAGCTATACCTTCTCAATCAATCCCTGGGAGTAATTTTCAAGGTCAGGGAATCCACAAAGAGATTAAATATTTGATGAAAGGAGCAACTAATTTAGCAGTGCGAAAAAAGGAAAAAAAATAAATTTGAGTTATTGTTGACTTAAAACAAAAATTCTGATATCATATATATAGATATCATATAGATAGATATCATAAATTCAGGCGCATAGCCAGGAATTTGCCAAGGGAGGGGCGAAACTGTAGGCAAACTATCTGAGCCGTAGATATGGCATTGCAAACTATCTAAGCGTAGCGCCACCATGAGTTGGCGCGAAGCCCACAAGAAAATTTTGGCTGAAAATGCCTCCCAGATTGCTGGAAATGGCAATTCTCAGGCCTTGTAAGTTGCATCTTAGCATTTTCCCTTTTGAAATTACTACTGATATCATAAAAACATTAAAAAAAAATATATATATGCTCAAGTGGGCGCGGCTGCCCCCTTCGCCCCCCCTGGCTACGCGCCTGCATAAATTGATATCAAATAGATAGACAGACAGACAGACAGACAGACTGACTGACTGACTGACTGACTGACTGACTGACTGACTGACTGACTGACTGACTGACTGACTGACTGACTGACTGACTGACTGTTGATATGAGTGTTTATATGTAACAACTCTCTAGATATATTGAAGACAATCCGTTAATAGTGATACTTTGTTTTCTGTGTTATTGTGAGAGGTAAGAGGACACTTTTGTGAGGACATATCAATCAAGTCAGGATGTTACTTAGCACGTGAACGCTACTCACAGATGGCAAAGTGCACGGCCAATATATATGCGACTTTCCTGAGGCCTCAAATATTTTAAAAAACCCTGTTATTGTTGTGAGCAGAGCTATAAAGTCAGATTAAACATGTAGTACGTACACTTTTCTGGAGTTTCTTTGTGGGGACTACTTGTGGTAGGATTGTTCAATGTAATGAACAGATGGACACGCCACATGTGGAACTTTCCAATCTTTCTTTTTTATTTCCTGTATACTATGTAATAATAACCATATTTGTCACAAGAGAAGGAACATCCTTAATTTTAACGCTAGATACCTATGGTCAAGTTTGAAGTAGCATTTAACATTGTAACATATTCATCTTCCTAGCCCTATGTGAGGGAATTGGTATTTACCCCTAATTCTGCCCACATAGAGATCTACATAATGAGTGTTGCTAGAAAATATATATATATATATCTCAAATATTTCAAAATAAGACTGAACCAACAAGGAAGATCCATGTGATTCTTGGAGCATTTTATCATCCTTCACATTAATGTTTCTCTTTGTTCTAAATGGTTGCAATTGTATAGGTTTTAATGTACATGTCACTTCATGTTGGATATTGCGTTTATAGTCCAGTTGCCTATATAGAATCACACATTAGTCATCAATTTATACTGCTACTTCCAGCTCTTGCACCCCTCAGTTGTTGCAGCTAGGCCTATATATTTATATACAAAATATGTATATATGTATATGTATAGAATGGATGAATGAATGGATGGATGGATGGATGGATGGATGGATGGATGGATGGATGGATGGATGGATGGATGGATGGATGGATGGATGGATGGATGGATGGATGGATGGATGAATAAATGAATGAATGAATGAATGAAGACATGCTAGGCTGTGCTGAAAACAAAATATAAATGAAGAGAGAAGAAAAGTTTACATTGGAATTATTAAAGAGAAAATGTTTCAGCTAGACATCTTTAAAATACAATTGTAGGAATGAGACAGAGTTCTAGTGGGAGCCAAATGGTAATATCCACAAAAATTGATGCAAATATTCATGCATGTACACACAAGATATTGAATAGACAACTTCCGAAGGTCTGTTTCTTCGAATAATCGCCCAACGATAAATTCAAGCATGTTGGATTATGTGCATCCCTTAACATTTTCATCCATCAGGAGTTTTGCCTGTAAGTACTTCCCTTAATTTTGTCCCCTTTCTTCGCGAACTCTTCAAGTCATGCATCAGCGATTGTACTTCATATGCAATGGATTATTCGGGATTCTTTTGAGAGTAAATTCTCATTTACATTTCAAAGCTCTAGAAATTTGATCTGCGCGTTGAAGCTGGCTCGTAAATGACTCAAAAGGTTGTGTGAGAATAATAATTGAGAAGTGTACCTTTCTTTCTTGCTTTTTCAAATCTATATCTCAGATTTCGAGTCTCACACAAAATATCAAGCACTTACTAGCACAACTGAAATATGCCTCTGAATGCACACTTTGGTGTCTAATCTTAAATTTTTTTTCGGGGACGATCCCCACCCCAACCCTCATCTAGTTGGTTGTTGGCTTAAGCAACCCTGGAGCTGAAGAATCTTCTAAAAAGATTTCCCATGATACCCCTCTGGCCCTTTCATAGAGGTTCATTTCCCTACAGTCTATAAATCAGTCGGGAGAAGTTTTATTCCCCCCCCCCATCCCCCACCCATTGAACAGCTGGTCCCCTCATTCATTTCTACTGGGTTTTATTTTTCTTCCTGTTATGGTCTTTTTAAGTTTTTAAGCTGTATGATACTTGTCAGAAATATTTATAAATGCTATCTTATATGATTCATCAACACAAGATGCCATATGATACGCACTGTAGGGTTGTAAGTCACGAGAAAGAATTACACGCATCCTGAAAGGTAAATGCCCAAAGGAAACTCTATAAGCGGTGACATATCGCAAAACGCGAATCCTGCTGATCTACGTTGAAGATAACCTAGTTGGTTTCAAGTGAATGGCTGATGTCTTAATCTTAAAAGAAAAAGACTTTTGGAGCATTCACCCCTTTAGCCTTAACCAAAATACAAAGACACCAAAATAAAAAAAAGGGGGGGGGGAGAGAGAAAACTGTAATAGCTCCATCTTCCACTGTCAAATTACTTGGAAAGATCTTGTTTCCGGCATTATATATCTTCGCTGAAATGAGTTTAAGAAAAAAAAAAGGTAAACCGCTGAAGGGGTAAAGTCTCAATCATTCTATCGGCCGAAAATACTTCCGAGATTGAGCGAGACTTTTCTTCCATCAACTAAATCTTTTACACCTGTAGTAAAAATATGACTTGATGATGGACGATCCATTTCCACCACGAAAAAGCTGATGCGAAAACTAGTTTAGTTTAAAACCACATCTCCATGCATTATTTTGTCAACAAGATTTGACTAGCTATATTAGCATAGCTAGAGGTTACAACAAAAGTATATGGCACATGAAATTGCTTTTTGCTCTAAATGGGAAACAAATTCTGTATTAAAAATTGACAACTCTAAGGGAATGCCCAGTTACCTATACGAGGAAAGAATGGTTTCCTCGACCTTTATGGATACCGTAGGTGTTAGTGACCTCTCGATTTCGTGGAATCAAACCGGCCGGCCGTGAGAAAGATGATTGGCTACAACATATGATTAGTTTCTCTGCACTGTGCTTTCTTGTATTAGTTTCTATATCTGCTTTTGGTGATAGTCGAGTCAGTAGGCACCAAAGTAAATTCTTTGAAGCAGGGGCGTAGCGAGGAATTTGCCAAGGGAGGGGCAAAACCTGTAGGCAAACTATCTAAGCGTAGCGCCACCATGGCTTGGCGCGAAGCGTACAAGAAAATTTTGGCCAAAAATGCCTCCCTGGAAATGGCACTTCCCAGGCCTTGTAAGTTGCATCTAAGTATTTTCTATTTTGAAATTACTAGGTATATCATTAAAAATAAATATGCTTAAGGGGTGGGCCGTCGCCCTCTTCGCCCCCCCCCCCTTCCCTTGGCTACGCACCTGCTTTGAAGCAAGTGACTAATGTTTGGATGTCATGACTAGGCGACGGCAGTACTGTTAAAACCTGTAAACCTCAACTGGAACCTGTAAGATGAATTCACATATTTGTCCAAGATATATACTGTATATACAGGCCCAGATCCAACAGGGATATGAGAGGTGTACACCCCCTACCCCTATCTTTCAACCGCACACAAAAAAATAAAAAAAATAGTTATTAGCATAGCCTTGAGTCTAGAACTATATAGCCTAAATATACCTCAGAAAGTACCATGTTACTGTTAAAATTTTCTTTTTTCTGTGGGACAACCACCACACCACACCCCCAACCCCCACCCTTCATACAGTCAGCTTCAACAGCCTCAGAGCTACATTCTTGCTTGTTTATAAGTTTAGCTCTGCTTTTGATATTTCTGTAAATTTAAAAGATTTTTCCCTTTGGTCAACAAGTTACCAACCAAATGTTTCTCAAAATATTAAGAATGCACTGATCAAATAAAAAAAAACCTAACCACTTCCCCTCCCCCTCCCTCCCCTCGCCCTCCCTTTGTCAATAAGCGAGTACATTTAATTCAATTATCGTCATTTTTCGTCACTTATAGACACTTTTCCTATCAGTAATGTAAAATTAACGTGGTAAAACTCCCTCATTTTGACATGAAGTGCCTTGCATTGCGCTATTTCTTACCTTTTCAAAATCCGCTACCAATCTAGATCCAAGTTGACCAAACAAAGACTGCATATGGTCCCAAAATAACATGTCATGCTCTTAGTTGACCACAAAGTTCACTGTCCCAACCAATAATCAACAACAACAACAACAAAAAAGAAAAATTGAGAATAAAAAAATAAAAAAAATAAATAAAAAAACAGAATGCAAAGTCAGACAAAAGGGATAAAACTTTTGAAAAAAGAGCAAATTTTTGTTTTCAAAATATTTTAGACATTCTCTGCATTAGTATTTTCTGTCCTTATCGTTACATCGTCCTGACAGTTTGATTTTACCCCCGAGTATTTTCCGCATTGTTAACAAGAGGTTGTCGGCCTTGGAATTCCAGATCGGCTGTCATGTTATCCTGCGACGAGTCCTCGGGAAATATTTCTACCGTTTCGTCCGGCAAACTGTCACCCAACCAATTTATACCGCCAACTAATCTCCGATTGCCGATGCCTCAATATTGTTTTGGAAACTGTTTTTTTTCTTTCCCTCGTATGATAGACTTTTTCTCCTGGCGTGATGATGATGACTTCGTGGAAGGTATATGTAGGGGCCCCCACAGCTGTGTAGTGACTCATTTGTTTTGAGGGGCTATGGAGCATGACTTTCAGCTGCTAGAGGACATTTCTCGGAATTCCCCTGCGCTACGGCTGAGCAGTAGAGCTTGAATTGAAAATAACAGAGATATGCTGGTAACGAAAACGTACGTTGCATCAAAAAATATCCTTACCTGGTTTTCACGATAATCAAAATTAAAATGAAATGCTGCACAAATTTGGGGCAGCTTTTTTGTAAGAAAAGATGAATTTCAAAGTTATCAGTATAGCTCAGCGGACAAGTCTGTTTTCAAATTGCAACCATGTATTGTAAATATATGTAATTATGTATGACTTATTTGTCATTTCCTGTGCTTACATAGTGTTGAAGTTTCTATCAATAATTTAAAAGTTTGAAAAAGCAGTATGTTGTACTGAGGCCTTCTCTGTTATTTTAAGAGCAGCTATGTCAATAATGATACACAACTTAGTGATTTATTTGATGATTAGAATAGCCATGGATTTAGGATGGGGTGGTGGGGGGGGAGGTTGTGGGGTACAATGGGAGCAGAAGGGAAGTGGGGTACTGTAAGAGTGTTGTTTGCAGCTGTTCAATGGTGGACAGAAATTTGAAGGATGTTTTATAAACTAGGTTACTATATTTGCATAATTAATTCTAAAAATCACAAAACAAAATTCAATGGAAATTTGGTTAATGAATATCATAGCAGTGTATTAAGTCAACCCTTGTCCCATTCCTCCCCTCTCCAACCATCCCCCCCCTCCCCCCATTCATAAGTTGTATCACCATTTTGAAGTTTGAAATGAACTGCCGGAGAAAAAACATGAAGTTTTTAAGATGTGTAATAGAAACTTGAGAACAACTATGATATTGAAGTCTATATAGGTTATGTTTTCGATGGATGTCTAACTAATAAAGGAAGCTTGCCTGGACTATTTGTTTAACGCATTGAGTCAGTTTGTCAAATCAATGAATATTATACATAACTCAATGTAAATAATGTTAAAACATAAATCACTAAGTAGACTGCAGGAGAGCAGTTACTACACACTGACACTAACACATGGATGTGGCCGTCTCCTCCCCCTCCCCCACCAACCCCCTCCCCTGAGGACTTTACTGTTTTCCCTGGCCCTGCCAATTGTGTACAAACTATCCACAAGTTACCTGACTTTATTGGTGCCCTCTCCTCTGCCCCCCCCCCCACTTCCCCTCCCCTTACCACCATACTCTGAATTCCTGCCTACAAGACTGTTTATATTTGCTATATACTCTCCTTATAATAAATGTCACAATATAAGACAATATATTTTGCCAAATATGGAGAAAGCCTGCCATTATACTCTTAATCACATTGCAGTCTGCCACCTACCTCCTTGCCTATCATGGTATAAAGTAAGCCCAGTCTACTTTGCATATTCGAATCAGGGCTGATTTACACTCGAGACTGATAACCAGTTTGAACTTCTTGTATGAGGCAAAACAGTTTGTAGATTTTATCCAAAACATATTGCTCTTGTTATTTGAATGAATTAGGTCAGGAAGTGGAATATATGTGTGCATGTGTGTATTCTAATTTTAGTTTGTATAATTATCACTATAATGTACAAATCAATGTCACACTTTAAAATCAACACATATTTGCCTCTCTTTAATCTGGAAATGTGACATTTTGTTGACATATATGTGAACAGATGGCCGGGATATTCTCCAATCCCTCATTTCTCGTTCGATTCTTTGACGTTACAAGAAGAGTTAATCGTCTCTCCAAGTTAACCTACGTCAGTTTCCGTTCTTATAAACCCATCTCATCCGATTCTCTAGCACGATTGAAATGTGGGACTAAACGAGACTATAACCAGTGAAAAGCTCCCTCTAAATCCATCAGCCTTCAGGTATAGGGTTTTTTCCAAGTAATACAGTTAACTGCGGACTAACCTAATTAAACAGGCAATGAACTGTACAACAGTATCGTATGAACCCACATTTACAGGGGCAATCAGGTCGTTAAGTTTTCGTACCGTATCTATATTGGCCAGATGGTGTAATCATGCTGTGTTTTTTCTTATCAAAGGGAATGGGATGAATTTTCAATTTTCAAAATTTTTGTCCATATGCAGTGGTGTTTGTAGAAGCATAAGGAAACAGGCCTTTAATATTTTTATATCTAGTCCTAACTTTGGTACAACCATTCCCTTCGAAAGTCTTTCTTTTTTCTGTTGCTTTCATGCATTGCTTTAAAGGCAAAGTTTCAAATGAGGTGTAACAGAAGTGTTAGACACCACCATCGATCCCAAAAATACACACACAGCTTCCCCTACCGTCGGTAATTAGACACAAGTGTAAAGTCAAAACATACAGCTACGGTAAATACCCACAGCACAGTGTACATAGCAGCGATGGACATCTCAGGTCTAGATAAAAGATAACAAGGTATCACGTTTCATTACTGTCTGCATTTTGTAGCGACAAGAAAAAAACTTCACTTGTAAGCAACAGAAAGTTAACTTTTTCAGAGGGCGGCACGCGGTTTGGGGCGAGTCTTCAATGCCTTTAAACTTTTTAATCAATGTATCTTTCTATATGTATCAAACACACTGATTTAAAAGCCCATCTTAAAGGATTACTGCTAACAATCTTTTAGTCTTGATATGCCATGGTCTAAGCAAAAATTTGTAATCCCAATAATTAATGTTTCTTAGATAATTCCTGATAATTTCCAGATATTCAGCTTTAAAGAATATGCTAAACCCCAGAAATGCTCCTTTACAACAACAACAAAGAATGAATGTTCAGGTTATTCTGAACATAACTAAAAATAACCAAACCACAAATCTTTTACGTGTCATCCACATTCTAGTACTGCCCATGGTTTTTCAGATCATTTTAACGTTGTCAAGGTTACGCCATTCTTGAACAAGCTTGACGCTAGCTTAATTAATAGCGTTACATCATGTTAATTTTCTATCTTTGCGTCGCCTTTCACAGAACTCTGGAGAGGTTTATAATGTTTGATTGCCAAGTAAATGTGTTAGATCTTCATAGTAGTGAAAGAGAATCATGAGTTTAATATCAGCATGGGTGTACTCTGTGTCAGTCTATGGTATGCCAGTCAGCAGTTAATTTTCTATGATGATCAGAAACATTGGTTGAAGCAGTGGCGGAGCTAGGGGTATTGGTCAGGAGGGCGAAAATGGTCTGTAGGGACGCTTTCGACACTATCTAAGCGGAGCGCCACCACAGGTTGGCGCGGAGCGTACAGAAATTTTTGGAGTAAAGATACTCCCTAGATCGCCGGAAATGACCCTTTCCGGGCTGTGTTAATTTGCAGATAAACGAAGAATAAATAGGTGTCATCGCCATTTTGTCAGAAAATTACACCAAAAAAATGTGACAAATGTCAATAGGTATTTGAGAGAGCAATAAAAAAGTCAATATTCGTGAATAAGTAAAAAGTGGTAAAAAGCTGAAAAGGGCGCCAGCAGTCCATTTTAGTCCAACAGGGGGGGGGGGGCATCCGCCCCCTCTGACTGTATGCCACTGGGTTGAAGCCTGCAATTTGGCCAGAGAGAACCAAAATGTTACTATACTTAAATTACGCAATTGTCAATGTGCAGTGAAGACAAGTAGCTTGCTCAAGCTTAAACCCTTAAAGGGGGCTGGCATACTCTGAGAATTTGAGAAGCCCTGCTCTATAGTCTCTTAGCATGTGGCTAATTGGGCACAGTTAATTGACAAGGCTCACAAAGTACTTAATAATATCTGTGAAAATTATATACAAACTAAATTGCTACAGAATCAAACAATCAAACAATCAATATATTTCAAATTTAAGGTTTCATCTTTAAATCAACAACTAAAAGCCTTACAATATATAAATATCAATCTGACATCTTTAGCCCTTGAAAATGTTTTAATTAAACACATTTTGATAAACATTTTGTTTGAAAATTGAGTGTAAACACTTTTTCTATATCGTACGTCTAGATTAGTGTTGCATCTATGAAACTAAGCTTCATTACTGATCTGTGTATACTCTATACCCTGCAGTGCCGGATAATATGCTATAGGTAGTTGAGGTAAGGCCAAGCAACCCCCTTCTCCCCCCCCCCCCCCCTTCCAGGTCAAAGGGTACTCCATGAAACTTCCAGGCAAGACATGCCAATATTTCTTTTTGTGTGTCAACTGTGCCTGCAAAACTTCATACATGAATTGGGCCCAATTACATGGTTCCTTGTGACCTCAGAGGATGTTAATCAAGCACATATCCCATAGTAAATAGCATTGTTAATTCCAGAAGCCTTATAAACACAAGAACTAACTGGCCTACTTATATGAATTTTAATTTTAGTGACACCAACAAGATAAAACCATGCAGTTAAAACAAATTTTGTGTAAGAAAATCAGAAATCAGCTGATTGCTGAGTAAAACTCTAAACAATTTCTTTTTCATTCATTCATTCACTCATTCAGTCATTCATTCATTCATTCATGCATTCATTCATACTTTCATTCATTTATTTAATTATTTCCAGCAAGTTTAGCAATCTTTAGGAGAGATAAAATGTTCCAGAATTCCCTAACTAGTTCTTCTTCATAATTTGTTGTTCAGATATTTGTTATTAGATAGGTTTCTTGTATCACAGCCGTACGCGAAGTCTGTACACATTCTTCTGTATTGTATCAAGGCCAAGCTTAAAGTGAGATCTTTTGTATTCACAGCCGTACGCGAAGTCTTTACACATTCCTGTAAGCGTATCAAGGCCAAGCTTAGAGTGAGATCCGATCGAGTCTGACCATGGAGCTGTTAACGAAATAACTCCATGGTCAGACCAATGTGCTGCACTGACGTCATGTCTCAACGTGAGTCAGTGTTAGATTCAAATTTTCTGGCAGGACGGGACAACATTTCAAGCACGCTATCCCAGAAACTAAAATTGGCGAGGCTTATGGCGATACAAAGACAAAATAAATGATGATATGACCACAAGGACTGGATCCCATTTTTCACTAAAAACTTCCTTGAAAGTTTACATATTATACGGAAGATCTCCAGCTGCTTTCATACTATCGGTGAACTTAGATTAGACTTGTTAGTATGTCCTCATGCTTCATACTACACAATAGTTGAGATATCGAAGGAAGATTAAGTAAAAACTATGTAAAGTGTGTCACTATCTAAAACATGGCTGGATTTTATGTCAAATTCCGATACTTTTAGAACGATTGTTTTGAGGGAATAAATGCCCTGGAAAGTAATGCCCCAAGGAATAGTACAACTCGTTTACTGAATAGAAATTGAGCTAATGTCAGGTTTACGACAAGCTTTTGTCAGAGAAGATTCACAAGTCCTTTTTTCTCAATTTGAATAGATGAATCAAAAAGGTCTCATGCACCCAGATATACAGAGAATCAGAAAGATCCTTCATATTAAACCGTCCCTGTTGGAGTATTAAGAGTGCCGTGGCATCTCCAGTTCGCAGCATCCTGTCTCCTTCTCTCCTTCTTTCCTCTCTGTTTCCTTACAGCTTCATCCTCATCACTTACAACACTGCTGGCTGCGAGCCAACTTTTGGATTTTACATCCGTCCGTCGTCAACCTAACTGATACTGGAGCGTTTGTGATTTATATTTAGCGATACCCAAGCACAAGCAAACAACATTCTTGAAAACCTATGGTATTAACATATAAAATATACACATTTGGCTGTTCAAAAATTTGATTTTTAACTCGGGAGGTTGGGGGGAGGGGGTGAATCACTGGTGATTAGATCTGCCACAGGGCAAATGTCATAAGCTCCAGTCCTAGCCCACCAAAAATCCAACACCACCTCCTCCCCCACCCCCCACCGCCAAAAAAGAGAAGTATCCAGCTAGGCAGATGCAGATATATGTTATGTCATTTGCTGAGCTCAACTATTAAATTTTAAATTGTATTATATATTAATATGAGTTGAAATTTAGAGTTTATTGTGGTTTACCAGATGATGTTAGTACTATAGATGAGTCTGCTTGGCATCACTTTTTACTGTTAAAATTCTGCATGTGTGATTATGACGAAAAGCTGTTAATATACGTACAGTTATGGATGACAATCTCTCAATGGAACTTAAATGACACTTGTGTGGGTATAACCATCTAGCAGAAACTATTGTGTAATACATAATAACTTGAAAGTTAATGTTTTATTATTTCATTTGCAGGCCTGTAATGTTCATGCTTAAAGGGATACTCCAGTGGCTGAATTTGTTTGCTTAACAAAAAATGCCGGAAACTTTCTACACCTTTTATGTCAGAACAGCATTTTGTATGCCAAAAAATGAATTTTTCAAATTTGGTGATATTTTGTGAATTCATGCATCTGGCAACATTAGATTGATCGGATGTCATTGAAGGGATTCAGCTGAAGATGGTTTTCTTCTTCTTTATAATATTTAACTCACTTTTGAAGCAACCAATATTCCTATACAAAAAGGTTGCTTTCTTATTAAATTCATACCATAAATCTATACAACTATAAATCAAACATTTGAAGGATAAGGAAACTCATCAAGAAGATTATGAAAGAAATTAGTGAAGATAAAATTTGAAGAGAATTTTGCCATGATTACATCAAAGACCATGTAGTGAGATCAAGTGTTTAGCCCCTCAAATTAGGTTACATTCAATATCAACCATATCTCAAGTTGTTACTGAGAAGGGATTTTCACCTTACAATGTGGAATATTTTTCTCTTAAAGATAAACATTTACATTGTCTGCTACCAGAATATCCCTTTAATTTCTGTCATTCGTAGTGTAAGTTTTGGGGGAGGAATGTATATTTACGGAGACTAATCTCTCCTTTCACTGGCTAGGATGGTAGCCTACCACTATTTTGGGGCCAAATTCAGCCTGATACATAGTACAACTAAACAGCCACATTCACAAATGAACTTTTCCCGTTGAAAAACTTCCGAGGATTGGTCTGACGTACTTTTCAAACGAGAAACCGTTACGGAAACCATTTTAGCAAAACGAGGGAAGGTTTTCTTTCGTTTTTATAACAGAGTATTTACTTTGTGAATAATCTTAAGGTGAAAAGATTTCATTTAAATAAATAACCTAGAAAGATAACATAGTAACGGTAAAGGCTTTTCATCTGTTTTTGCTGCGAGCGCAGAGAACTCTTACGGCGCGATGTCTTTTCCAAGTTCATCGCATACAATTTGCATTTCTTCGGATAAAACCGACCTCCTCCGTTGCAGTGTAAATGCATGTCATTGACTCATCCGTTTTCCCTTGCCATGAATATTTAAGAGTTGTATAAATACAGTGAATCAAGCAAGACATTCTTGTCAGTAGAAATAAGGTATTGTGATCGAGAATAAATGATCACAGGGGACATTTTCTACGAACTAAAATCATTATGATTGGTGAATTTGATGGCTGTTTATTTGAAAACAAATGGAAGATGATGAATTTACAAAAAATGTTTTTTTTTTTTTTTGAAATCTGTGAGAGCTGAGGAGAATATCCGTGGTAGTTTGTTCAATGATGTAAGTTTATGTTTTCGTTTCTACCGAGGAGTGTGTCTGTTTCTACCACACTGCTCTAGTGATGTAACAAGTATCAGAAGAGATCCAATGAGAGTAGGGGGGGGGGGGTTGCCAGGGTTACAGATAAGAGCTTTGTCACTGATGAATTTGTTGGAGAGGATATCTCCTTGCAGTTCACACACTGTATTCACTACTAGTTATTTGAGGCCCTAAGTCCCTTTTCTTAGCTCCACTCTATCCCAAAATAAAAAATACCAGATAAATTTCATTAAAATTGTATTTTTTTTCATTGAGAATTTGAGATATGAGTAACTGCATGTTTTATCCATGTCCCAACTTATACTTCATCATAGTGGGTTTTGGAAGGTTTTCCTGGCGTTCGCAAATCTTTCAAGATCAATTAAATCTATCATGCAAGGACTCATAAATTTAAATAATATGACTTAATGTAAGGTTATTTATAAAAAAGAGAAACATTGTTACGAACGAGAAGGATAAAAACTCAGTACCAGGTTACGATTTATATAATTCAATAACAAAGTGGGAACAGAAAAGTGCATCGCGAGATCTTTGTTAACTTTACCAAAATGTAACATTTTGAAAGAGAAAGGAGCTAACCAGTGGCATTCCTTGAATAGTTGGCACCAAGGGATGATCCTTCCTGTGTCACCATGTGCAAGAGATGCTGTGCTGGGGGACAGTGGCGGAGCTAGGGGTATTGGTCAGGAGGGGCGAGAATGGTCTGTAGGGGCGCTTTCGACACTAACTAAGCGGAGCGCCACCACAGGTTGGCGCAGAGCGTACAGAAAATTTTTGAGTAAAAATACTCCCTAGATCGCCGGAAATGACCCTTTCCGTGCCTGGCTAATTTGCAGATAAACGAAGAATAAATAGGTGTCATCGCCAAATTACACCAACAAAATGTGACAAAAGTCAATAGGTAGATGAGAGCGCAAAAAAAAGGTAATAATCTAGAATAAGTAAAAAGTGGTAAAGAGCTTAAAAAGGGCGCCAGCAGTCCATTTGAGTCCGTCAGGGGGGGCATCCGCCCCCCCTGACTATGGACGCTCCGCCACTGCTGGGGGAAAGGTCTAAGGGGAGGGTGTTTCCTCTCTCTGTTGAGAAAATTTTGTTTATGGTAAGGTGCCCTAAATGCAAAATGGAGCTGTCTTTGGCAAAGTTTGAACTGATTGCACAATGATTTACAAACAGGGGGGAAATTCGGGGGGTGGCTGTGGCATTGCACCCCCCACCCCCAACAGTACCTGGGGCAGACCAGAAAAATTTGGCATTCTTTAGAAGGTTTGCCAATTTCAAACCTTTCTACAGCCCTCATAGTCTTAAGCAGCATCGGGTATTGGCCACAAATATGCTAAAAAATCAAATAATGGTCACTCATGCCCCTAAGCTTCAACAAGTTTCTTTACTACTACCCTCAAATTATTTTTCCTCACTAAAGATATTTGATTTTCTTATTTACAACTCTAAAACTCAAAAGTCTAGAAATGATTTTGGGCTTCATAACCACCGGAAAAATAATTTTCAAACATTTCATCAATCTTGACTATGCTCAAGTTTGGGGCCGATACTGATGATCTTTAAGATGAGCAAGTTTCATGAGTACTAAGCTACATGAGATGATAAAATGATTCATGTATCATCGCAAATAATCTAGAGAAGTGGTTTCATTTGAATAATTGCATCGGTTTTGTGCTTGCAGGTGTTGAATATTGAATCATACTGCCTCAAACTTCATGCTATAACGTACTTGATTATTGAGTGGGGAAGAAAATGCTGTCTTAGATTGATGAATAGCAATCAAAGTTTGATCAATATTTGTTACGAGTAATAAAAAATGCCGCAAATATGATGTTTACTCATTTCTAACAAAGAAGTAAAAATTGGGTTTTCTACCTCAATTTTGTTCTCTCCCCACTCAAGGGGAGACCTTGAGACAAACTTAAAATACACGGTTGAATCAATGTGTTCCTTAATTAGCCTTGCATGAGATTAATAATAATAATGTAACCAAAAGTGTGTGGCTGACAAGTATGTCACAAATTCAAAGTGACATCACAAGTTAAATCCGAAAATTAGCAAATATTTGACTGGATAAAACAAAGGTTTATTTTTTGTAAAAAAGCGCCATTTAATTTTCAACAAATTACGTGTGTCATGTTTGTTTAACTACAGCAGTGGCATGAAAATGTGGCTAAATGATTGTGATGTAGGTAACATGTTTGCAGAACACATAGCTTCACTTTTACTAGTTGATTGTGTAGGATAAATATCTGATCTCCGTCTTGATAGGAATTTTGTTGGTGACAAAGAGTCGGATATTCGAAGGGAAGCTAAAGAAAAGCATCATTTCTTTTTGAAAAAATTAGATAAACACTACAGTTAATTATCATTGATAAATTCCTTGTCAAATTTCTGTTGATCAAAAAAAAAATTTTTTATTTTTGTTATTCCCTTTTGAAATGTGATAGATTTGGGAATTTTGTAAGACTTTACACTCTCACTTTAGGGCTAAATTCATAAAAAATAATAAAAATTGGGTGTGAAATTTACCTTTTTCTGTGCAGACACAATTTTGCAAAACTGTAAAGAAAAACAAAATGGATATTTTATTAATATTTAAATTAGATAAATACTACAGAAAATTATCCTTGATAAATTCCTTGTCAAATTTCTATTGATGAAAGAAAAAAAAAAATCTTTTTATTCCCTTTTGAAATGTGATAGATTTGGGAATTTTGTAAGGCTGTCACTTAACACTCGCACTTTAGGACTTAATTCATCCGAAAAAATAATATTTGGTATGAATATTACCTTATTCTGTGCAGACACAATTTTGCACACACTATAAAGAAACAAAAACTGGATATTTTCTGCTTATTAGACGTGGTAATATTCGTTTCCCCCCGCTTAGTGCCAGATAGATACCTTTTACAAAATTTCATCAAAACTGCGTCAATTTGATATCTTTCATGGGGAAATAAAAGGACTTTCCATCTAGCATTAATGATGTTGGAGGTAGTAATTGACAGAACATTTTGCCTGAAAAAAATAAATTGGTTCCAGGTTCTATTAAAATCCCTTAATAAATTGATCATTGACTGGCTCAAAAAATTACACAAAAGTGAAAAAATGAAAGTAATGATGAAAAGGTATCTTAGAATATGAAGAGAAGAAAATGTGTGTAATATTGGGTTGGTGGGTGGGGGAGGGGGGGGGAGGAATGAACTGTAAATATCTGTGTATACTAAGCTTTAAGCTATATAAATAATGGATAAAATTTTGGAAGAGTATACTACATGTCATAAGCTTTTTTATTATTGATCGCTTCTCAAGAAGCTTGTAAAGATATCTGGCTGCATAATCGCACATCAGACTATAAAAATTCTTTATATAGTTCCGCTCCGAACCAATGTCGTTAAAATTATGAAACAATTTATCGAGAATAATTATTGAAAATTTGCAGCTTTTATAATATGTGAAAGGAATCGAAGATCTTTATGCAAAGTAACAATGATGGCAACTTTGGAATTGCTGGTTAAAGCACATATGTGTGCAAGATATCATCTTGATACTGATGCCATATTACTGACAAGGGACTGGTTTCAATCATTACAAAGCTGTTTAATACAGCAAAATCTTAGCTAAGGTCTCTAACTGTGAATAAATCATACACAAAAATAGATATCTTGACTTTCTCAATGTCCCTTCAAATATGCAATACTCAAAAAAAAAAAAACATTTTAATTTAAATGTTTCAGTTTTCTCTTTGAAATGAATACATATATATTTTAATTTGTGAAATCTACATGTTTATCTCTCTCCCTTCCTCTCTCTTTCTTGTTTGTCATTCCTATATAAACCCCTGACTGAGTTCTTTTAGTGATTTATCACAAACTCCACATCCTTCTCTTTAGTTTCCTCTTTCTTATCACATTCCTCTCGGAAAAAAAAAGAATCTTTACAACCCCTGCCGCGTGATCTAAACCTCTCGCAGATTTTAGTGTCTTTTTCAATTTCTTTTCTCTCTTTCCCTCCCGAAGAAAGCTCTTTTCTAATCCTACCGTATAACCACCTGCAGCTCGGCTGATGTAACTCACTGCTAGCTCAGGAAAGCAGCTTTTGTAACGGATGTCTTTAGGGATGACACTTTATCCGTAATCAATGTTGGAAACTTATCAGGGTTTTCCTCACGTTTCACGGCAGAGATTTCTCCGTTCATGTCGAATGTCATTGGCCATAAACCATTCTCGATGAGCGGTTATCCCCTTTTAAGGAATTCTCTTTCATTTCCCGTATCCTCGCGTGTTTTCCACAGGATACAATTTCAGACTTCATTTGTTGCCAAATGTAAAAGCTTCAGCAGTATCACATGAAATGATAACATGGTTCTGAAGAGGGTAGTTATATATGTACTGTACTACCGTACTTGAATACTGTGCTACATTTATATCCTATATGTAGTACTGTGCTGTATGTACTGTGTGCTATGTCCTTTTAGAGATTACTTAAGGGATATGTCGTTAAGGCAGAATTTACTGTCCGTGTGTCATAGTAATTCACACACACACAAAAAGAGGAAGATTCTATAAATGCTAGTCATGTTTGTACAGTTCTACCACACTTTTTATTTTACCTTTTTTACCCAGATATTTACATGTAAATGTATATGGAATATTCCTGCTAATCATTGCCATCTATTCCATGACTAAATACTAATGGGAATCCATTATGTTATAAAATTCTAATACTAAACTAGACCAAAAAGCTATTCTTTTAACTAAACAAAAACATGCAGTAGCCATGGATGATATCCAACATCATTTGTCCTTGATAAATTGTTTTGTTTTTTTATCGTATTTTGATGACATAAAAATGCATGATGCCAGTAAAAGTCATTATATTGTTTGTTCTGTTGAGTGTTGTGTTGATTCGGAGGAGCTGACCTAATGTGGACTTTGTGCTAGAGGATAGTTATAGACTTATAGTCCAGTCACTTTGATTGATGACCCTCAGATGTTTAAAGGGATTACATCTCAAAGACAAAAAAAATAAATAAATCGGGAAGTGGTATTAGGCATTACGTACGTCTTATAAAGATAACAGTGGTTGCAATACAAGATAACAAGGTATCACGTTTCATTAATGTCTGCATTTTGTTGCGACAAGCAGAAAACTTCACTTGCAAGCAACAGAAAGTTAACTTTTTCAGATGGCCGCACGCAGTTTGGCGAGTCTTCAATGCCTTTAAAGGGATTACATCTCAAAGACAAAGGAAAAAAAAATCGGAAAGTGGTATTAGGCATTACGTACGTCTAATAAAGATAACAGTGGTTTATAACAGTCTACCATACATGAAACTTTAATAACATTATTTCTACAGTCACCCGCAAGTTCACAGCGAACGATGAAATGCAAAATGTTGATTCTATGATATTTTTACCACGATACAATTTCCTTGTGTGCGAATTGGAGTAGGGGGTGCAGAAGCATACATATCGTCAAAAGAACACGAAATAAAAAAAAAAAATTCAACATTTTAATTTCTAAATATGATAGAGGACTTCAAACATGCAGATAACATCAGTAAATAATGGGAATGTCTTCAACAAGGTTTTACTCTCTTGTTTTTATCTTCTTTTATTTATTTTCTTTGTTTTGCTTCGTTCTTTTCATTTTGTTTTCCCGAATGGGAAAACTATGGTGTGAGTCACTCTTTACGACCTTGCAAAATTGTGAGGGGGCTGCGGATTACAAAGTCGTTACTGTTTGGGCAACATTTCACACTGTAGTTTTGACATGTTTGTTCGTTCGAATGTGTCCCCCCTCCATCCCATCTGTGCCAACCTCTCAAGCCCTCTTTCTATTTTTGTTTGTATTTAATCAAAGTTTCGAAATAATTTCTTTCGAGGCAATATATCATTAAATCCACAGTCAGCTTATTTTATCTTTTCCTGACATCTGTGGTTTGGCTGCCTGCCAAATCTTCTGATGGTGTTTAGGAAGTATTCCACCAAGACTTGGAACTAGTAAGATTTGAAAAAGGTTAATCCCAGTTGCCTTTATTAATGATTGGAGAAATGAGGAGATTTTCTTAGTAAAGGATAATTTAATATCGTTGTTTTCACACCATGAAATACAAGCCGTCACGAAGGCTGTGTTCCTCTCCTGTGTTTTTTATTGTTTTTTGGGGGGTTTGGCTTTTGACAAATGCCATAAATAATTTTGTATGCCAGAATTTGACATTTGTATATAAATTCATAATCACTTGGATTCATTGAGTTTGAATTTTAAATCTTGCCTTTTTAAAAACCTTTTTCAAGAATTAGGACAGACTTTTTCACTGACCATTTCACATAAGGTGTAATCAAACCAAAGAATTGCTATGTCTTTGATGTGTTTATAAAGAGGGATGCATAGGTGTAGTAATTAATTTATAAGAATGAGGAAGTTGGGACGGGGGAGGGGGGGGATATAGAGTAGAGAAGGC
>JAIPMN010004198.1:0-13187 GCA_020650975.1 Apostichopus californicus | reverse complement strand
ATAAGAATGAGGAAGTTGGGACGGGGGGGGGGGGATATAGAGTAGAGAAGGCAAATCATTTCTCTCCAGTTCCATATTTAATTTAATTTGATTTCTCAAACAAAAGTAATTCAAATTTGTGTCCATACTTCCAAACTTTTGTATCTATTCTTTTTGGGAGGGGGGGGGGAAGGAAAAAATGTTCTCTTCCACTCCACCCTCATCCTTATCCTCATCCTCCTCCTTTCCTCCTCCTCCTATTCCCCTTCACAAATGAACAAAATTCATAATCATCAAGTTATTGGATTTCATCATGTGATTGTAATACTCTGTTGCTGAAAGAACAAAGAAAGCTTGTAAAAATATTTGGAAAAGTGAACATATTAAAATATAAAATATATAATTTGAAGAAAATAGAATAATGGATGGACACGATGATGGGTCCTTTCTTAAAATAGTTCAGCAGAGGGTTTGGTTTAAGTGCATAATGATATATATAGTCCAAATCCGCCTTTCCAGCTAGCTCTCATATTATTGGAAATACTGACCAAGTAATCAATATGCGATATTGGAAGAGGAAGCAAAGTTGAAACTTGAGAAATTGTTATTATTCACACACACTCACAATTATAAGCATAAATTGTTTTTAATTGAAGTAAATCAAATTTATGTAACCAGGGCAAGGGCTTAAGAGAGTGTGGGGGGGGGGGGGGCAAAGTCACAATGAAGGTGAGGGGATGAGGTGGGACACCAACAGTTTTATGAGTGTATGGTTTTGTCTCCGTCATTTGCTTTTTGTGGTTCTTTCACCATTTTTGGGGATGATCCTCTGAGGGATCGTAGTATTCATCAATCTTCACTTTGAAAGTGCAAGTGCGACTTTAAATCACAAATGACCGGCCGCGGTGCCTCAAACTGATAACAGTTTGCTGCCTCTACCAATTTGCAAGTTGAGGCCAATATGAAAGCATTTTGGCTTAAGTAAAATACCAAGGGAAATCATTCGGAAATATGACCGATTCAACAAAAAATGAACTCACAGTACATTTGTTCTGAGTTCATGGAAAACAGTAAGCTTTCATTTAGGGAATGTTGAAATTAAAACAGGCCTGCTGCAGTTTGCGTAGTGTCCTGGAGAGCATTATGCCTGGGTAATCCAATGTTAGTCCTTCCTTTGGCATAATTTGTAGTATGTTACAGAGGGTCAGAAGAGGGAAGGTGGGTTTGGGTTAGTGGAGGGTGGGGGGGGGGGCAGGTTAGGGGCATCAAGTTCTGACAAATACGTTCTTAAACGTAAAACTTACTTGGTTGGTTCTAGAATCATTTGATTGATTTGTGCCCAAAAGTATGTTAAAATTGTATATATCAGATAGGTAATATTTACACCACTGCAAATAATTTCTGGCATATATACCAACTAATGGTGATGATTTCCCAATCCACTTCACACTACCCATACTATAAGGAAGTGATATAACAAACCCTTTGTAGGCTTTTTTAGTAGGTCACTCTTATTATTACAAATTTTAAAGACATAAAAATGTAAGTAAAAAGCCAAACAATGCTAAAGTAAATTAGGGGTATTTGTGAATTTTATTTTATAGTTGTATTATAATAAACCGTATTTTCTAAGATTATGCTTAATTTTGGTGAGATAGCTTAATTGCTTTATGTTGAATCATGAAACAGTGATACAGGTTTTAAGAAATCTTCCACACAATATGTTTCATTATATTCACTAGTAAATTTATGTTTTAAATAACAACAAACTTGTTGAAATTCTGTGGATAAAATATCTGAGAAATTAAACTAAATAATTAGCCACTGATCAAGTACTATTTGTCCAGCATTGTAATAACTTGATCAATTAAAACCTGATTTAATACAAATAGATTTGCCGAAAATTGATGAATCTACACAAAATATTGCTACGTGGGACTTATCAATCCTTTTGACACTTCTCCTTCTCCTTCTCCTTCTCCTTCTCCTCCTCCTTCTCCTTCTACTTCTCCTTCTCCTTGGTCTTCACCTCCTTTCTCATCTTTCTCCTCCTCATTCTCCTCCTTCTCCTTCTCCTCCTCCTCCTTCTCCTTCTACTTCTACTTCTCCTCCTCCTTCTCCTTCTACTTCTCCTTCTCCTTGGTCTTCACCCCCTTTCTCATCTTTCTCCTCCTCATTCTCCTCCTCCTCCTTCTCCTTCTCCTTCTCCTTGGTCTTCACCTCCTTTCTCATCTTTCTCCTCCTCATTCTCCTCCTCCTTCTCCTCCACCTTCTTCTCCTTCCCCTTCTTTATTGCCATTTCTTCTTCTTCTTTCTTTATTGCTATTTATTTACTGTTTTAAACCTTTTGAAACCAACCTCTAATTAGAGATTGAAAAAAAAAATAAAGTCACAGCTAATAGTCTTTTAACGACTCGTACGACCGAATTTCCCAATTCTGAGAATTCCGGAATGGCCTCGCAGAGCACTCATGTATTAAGTGAGTGGTGTCGTGGGTATTACTATTACAATTTACGACAGTTTAGAGTATTGCTCATAACCAATGGGAAAGCAAATATGGAGCGGAGTGAGGGGGGAGGGGTAGGGACGGTATCCAAATGCTGTCACAGTGCAGAAGAACTGTTGTCCTTTTGTTTGGCAGTCAGCAAATAAACAGTTCGTCAGCATTTCTTGATGTTCAGTGGCTCAGACTACTGTTGTCTTCACATCATCAGAAAAAAGAATTTTTTCTGTCCAGAAATGGTCTTAATCATTTTTCTCATTAGTATTCTTTTCATATTTTCTCCATAAAATATGCTAATATGTTTCTCGTATTCCTTCTTCTTCACGAAATATGGTAATAATAAGGAATGGATACAAGACTACAAAATGTTTAACAAATTGGCTACCCTCAAACAAACACTACTTTTAATGTTTAAGTACATTTTTGATTGACAGAGTTTCCATTTTCGCCTATTTAATGGACTCTTAAACACGATGTAAACTAGGTATGACTCAATGATTTAAAATTGATTTGAGGGAAAAGAAAGGGAGCCTTCTGTAAAGTTACAAGATATCACAGTATTAAAGAGATCATACAATTAATATATCATATATTAAAACTAGTAGAACGTTTTTCTACATACTTCTCACCGAAATTTCACAAAAGAAGAGATAATTAATTCAAGCCAGACTTTACGAGAATCGGACTTTGTTCTTTTATCCGTGCAAGTCATGCGAGAAAATGAAGCCAAAAAATGTGTTTTATTTGGTCACAAGTAAAAGCATTTGAGATGAACCGAATGAGACCAAAAAAAAAGCCAACGGCATCCGATATGTTTTAATTCTTACAAAAGCTGCGGAATATCAATGACGAGTCGTTTGAAATTGGGAATCAAAGCGAAAAAATGATGCTTTAAGCTGACATGAGGCTTTTGTCAAAGTTTTAATGTAAAAAGCTCAGCATCAGAGAAGCATCAATATGACATCCTTCATACCTGGCATGCATTAACCCATATCTGCCCAAAGTCACATTTTCTAGCATTTGGCCTTGTCCCTTGGCTTGAAGAGTTTTGCAGGTACCTGGGAAATTAAAACAGATCTATCTGAAAACAGCCAGCCTCAGAAATCGAATATTGAATTAAATTTTTTGACATACGGTATATATGAGATTGTTCGGCAACTATTGATTTTATAGCTACGAGATTAAGCGGACGCGAAAAAAGAAGAAGGAAAAAAAAAACGGTAGCGGTAACCCACAATATTAATTCGGCCAGAGGAGTTTTGTTCCTTGTAGCATAGCTTATGGATAAGGAGAGAGATAGAGATGGGAAAAAAATTCCATTAATTTCTTCTTATTTATTTGTCAATGGAAAATTGATATGATTCTGTCGATAAAGAGAGTTGTCTCTCTCTCTCTTCTTGAGAACGGAAATTCAACTGGGTGAATGGAATGTCACGTTTCTGGGACATCGGTTTTAGTACAACTTTCAGTTGACATAGAAATACATGTATATAGGGTTGCAAAATATCAGCTTACCCATCCGCAAACAGATTTAAAAAAAGTCGACAAGAATTGGGATAAAGGGGAAATATAGAGCAAACTTTTGAAGCAGGTCTTCTGTAGATGAATATTTTCATTTTATTAGATTATGAAAATAATCTAGGAGGATATTTTCATTGCATATCAATTGCAGTGACCACTGACCAGTGGGAAAGCCACTTTAAGGATAGTGACCTCTGTCCCGTGAACAAGCAGCTTTAAGAGTAGTGACCACTAATCAGAGGGTAAACAGCTTTAAAGGTAGTGACCACTGACCAGTGGTAAAACCGCTTTAAGGATAGGTGATTTCTGACCTGTGAATAAGCAGCTTTAAGAGTAGTGACCAATAATCAGAGGGCAAACAGCTTTAAAGGTAGTGACCACTGACCAGTGGGAAAGTCACTTTAAGGATAAGTGACCTCTGACCTGTGAATAAGCAGCGTTAAGGATAAGTGACCTCTGACCTGTGAATAAGCAGCTTTAAGAGTAGTGTGACCATTGGTCAGGGGGTAAGCTGCTTTAAAGGACAGTGGTCAGTAACATAACATGGTTCCACTTATACAGAAATTGTAAAATGACCAGTCAATCTGTAAAGAGTCATAAATTGTGTAAAAACTGGTAAACCTCTAAGACATCTCAACCTTATGTATAAATTTAACACCTCAAACTCAGATGCAGTTCATCCATTTCTCAACAAAGAGAAGGAAAAAAATAAACCGAACAAACTTGTTACTTTCTTAAATAAATCACATTTCAGAGGGTAAACAGTTCCATAAAATCCATCTTCAGCAGATGCAAAAACAAATCTCTCAGCCTGCATACGCTATACAAATTATGGATCGGGTTACACACATACAAGAACTAAAAAAATTATTAATTCATGACTTGAGAAATTTTCTCTGAAATCACATTCAACTTACTTAAGAATTCACATAAATCCTTGTCAAATTGCTCAGGAATTCGCTTTAACTAGCCAAAATAGAGTCAAAGTAATTGAAAAGAGATTTTACCGTCCTCCATTTGACAGGATTTAAGAGCATCTTGCGATCTCTGATGTAAACTTCTTACCAATCGGGGATTTCAAATCTCGGTCAAAGGAATTAAGAGGCTACTCTTCGTTTGATGTATATCTCTCTTCGCGGACATAGATTTCCTGAAAACTCTTCTATTTTCTTTTTTCTTTTCTGTTTTTTTTAAATTCCTTTTTAGGCAGTTTGTTTGGGTGAATGAAATCAAGTATTCCCACTTGGTGGAGCAGAGGGATGAGTGTGTTGTATAAATGAACATGTAACATGTTGTTTGCTTGGCTATCAGTAAAATAATTAGGTTTCTTGGGAATAGCGTTGTATACGTGATGATTTGACAAATATTTTCAAAGTAATATACACAATTTGATTGTCAATTGTTTTTTCCAATAATTTAGCTAACTCTCGACAACAACAACGACAAGGAGTATAATTAAAACGTATCATGCAGTTACTTGTGATTTTACAGAAAGGAAATATCTACTGTATATGGAGTCTTACTTTTATCATTTATTCAACTGATCTTGAGGTAAAGCCTATGCCTAGTTGGCTTAGTAATACTGTCAGACAATAAAAAACTAACCAAATAAAGAGCAAGTTGAACACCATTGTTTACCCGGCGACAAGAATAATCGTGGGTCTGGCCAACCCAATATGATTGTTCTTCCCTTAAACTTGAAAAAAACTTTCAAATATGTAACAATATATTAATTTAAATTAAAGATATCTTGATATAATTTAAGATATCTGCTATTCATTTAATGGTATCTTGAAATAGAATTTAAGATCTTTAGTGTTGGAAGCATTAAAGATATCATTGAAGTGATTCGTGATACCATGAAATCAATTAAAGATATCTTTAAATGAATTCGAAATATTTGAATCATGTCAATTTATATTCAATTCGAAATAAAGATATCTCTTATTTGAATTGAAGGTATCTCAAATTCGAATTAAAAGTATTTCTAATAAGAATTAAAATATCCCTCATAGGACTTTAAGATATCTCAAATAGGAGTTAAAGATAACTCTAATTAGCAGGCTGAGGATGACAACTTTAATTGTTATAAAAAATATTTTCAAATCACATGAAACACAATATGTAACTTTTATTAAAGATATCTTCATTTTCTATTAGACATATGAATGAAAGATATCTGTGAATCCAAATACAGATATCGTGAATTCCAATAAGAAATTTCATTTTATTTCAAGATGTCTTTAACAAGAATAAAATATATCTCTTATCCATTTAATGGATATATCGCTTCTTAATTTAAAGATATCTTTAATTCCGTTGGCATTAAAAGTATCTCTTATTCATGAAGGTGTCTGAAAGTGATTGAAGATATCATTTAATAATTAAAACTAAAGAAAAATAAATTTGGGAACAAAATGTCTGGCATGTAGGCACGTTTCTCTGATGTGAACACTACACATGCTGTATCCATCCTATATAATATGCGTTGGTGATTGATGGTGACGACGACAACAAAAAATCAGAAGTTTTGCATTACTTTTTAGTTTCATCATAGTTACTTTATTGATTAATTAAACACGCACTTGCAGGCACTTTAATTCAGTACTCTTTTGTTTTCATATGTTCCATCTTCTTTACAACAAAAATCAATAAATTGAGATATTCACTGAAAATGGATTACTTAGTAAGATTTCCTTTGGTAATTCAACTTAGTGATAAACCTGTCCAAATGGAAGTTGGGGGGGGGAGGGGGGAGGGGGGGCACCTACCACCTTAAGTTCCTTTGAGGAGTGAGTGCGGTTTAACAAGCCTGCCTCGTAATCTTCTGAAACACTCATGGAATAGAGAAGTCTTTTTGGTAAATACAAATCGGTGTTCATCCAGGGTCATTTCATGAATAGTTTTTCGAATAAATGGCTTATGCTGGCTTCCTAACCCTTGGAAAAATACCAAAACTACTTAAAGCTCAAACTGAACTAAACTGGTTACACCATACGGTGATACAGTGATACGGTATTATGTAGGTCAGTCATTTGAACCCGATCTTTGTACCTGCATTTCCTACAGTTCTACCTGTACACATGAACAGTTTCATTTTCGGCTGAAAAATACCAAAAAAAACAGAAGACATTTAAATGATGACCGACAGAGGATGTGTAAATATGTGAAATATGGATATTCTAAGAATCACAATGTAACGTAAGTTTAAAATAAACACACTACATTACGGATGTGACCATGCATTGTAATCAGATGTGTTATTGATTTAAAGTCAGCAAAAATGAGAGTTGCATTACACTGGGTCTGATGTCGGTAACTCTATTGTCCTCAATAAATATTAAATATTGAAGTGTTACTGTACACTGTAAACTTCTTTAAATGAATTTAAACAAACGTCTGATAACATCAGCACTTAACATTTGCAACACAATGTATATAAGATTGGAGGAATGTTATCATTGTGAATCATATCATATTTCGGTTTAGTTTGTAATATCCAGAAAGAAGAAGGAATAGAAGACGAAAATTAGCGACATTTTGAGCGGGAAAAAAACATCCATAGTGTTTTCATATATATAAACATGATTTGTCTTGAAAATCAAATTAAAGTTGAGATTGTTGAAACAAAAGCAAGAGGAGGGGTGTGTGGAAGGGGTGGGGAGAGAGAATGCTCTTAACAAACTGCATGATCTACTGAAGCGGTGTCTGACTTTTATCTTTAGCATGGTCTTCTTCAAAGGAGGTATATTCCGTAAAGTCATCTGAAGAAGGTTTCTCTTAAATATATAACTATACTTATTATAATTGATTAAACTTAGGTGAAGATCAGTCACATGAATAAACTCTCGTAGAAGTCTACGGTGTCCAAGAAGGGACATTTTAAATAAGAATTAATTTGGCAACTATAAAGAAAAAAGTCGTAATATCGTCGTTGATGTCAGCATTTCAATGATTTAAAGGAGTAGACCATTCGACTTTAATATTTTTTTTAAACTTCAGGTTAGTATGTGACCACCGTGAACTATCCCGATGCCTGCACAACTACTATGACCTAGCATGGATATCCCCCAATTCGCGGACAGCAACACTTAATTTCCTGTGACTGAAGTGGGAATATTACGCTAAATGGGAACACGGAGCACATTGTTCTACATGCTCACTGTCGATATGTTATGTTAAAATATCTGATGTCACACTTTCCACGTGGGGTTTAGAAAACTTAACGGTCCGCAAAAACTGCTGGCTGACAGTACTTTAGCAACCTGCATTTGGGTGATCCTTTCAAGATAAAGCCGTGTTACGTTGGCCTCTAGTCTGTGTCTTTATATAGTGAGTAATATAGACCCGATCGAGAACTGCTGCAACTCCTGCAAAAGTGAGCCCAAAGGAGTAATCCGTGGCCTTAAAAGCGTGCAACTTGTTGCGTTTGTGAAATGTATTGTTACCTTTACCCATCATGAATATTTGTCTGTATGGTTCTCGTCAGTTGATACGACATGTTTCTTACTTCGGTGAAACAGATGTTGAATGCCGCGGGAAGGTCTGTTACATCGTAAACCAAGTTCCGATATTAACATAGTAGGCTAGTTGTATCCTACGCTATAGGCCTTCAACCTTGCATCCAAGAATTTATACGAACGGACATAGAAATCGGGAGAAAAAGTGATTCTGGTTGAATTTGGTCAGCCTATGTGAGTTTAGTAATGATGAAAGTGATCCATCAGCTGTCGCCCGGCTGCTTGAAGAAGCAGGCCTTACTCTGCTCACAGAATCCCTTAATGGTCACTAAGCAACCCATTCCCGTTTTCTACCTCTTCCCTTTTTTTCCTTTTTTTCCTTTTTTTTTTATTTCTTTTTATCTTCTTTTCTATCTAAAATATTTGGGGCGATATAAGAGTTTTTAAGTGAAAATGTATCACTTCCGACAGAGAGTTAATTTACAAAGTAGGCAAGATTTATTGACCAAGTAGAAGCCCCTATAATTGCCACTCGAAGTATAGATACCGGCAGTGTGCATAATAGGTTCGTATCTCGGAGCATCTGTGTGTATGGGGGGAACTGCATAGCTGAAACTACTCCGAGTTGAAGTCAGTCAGCGAGTGAGTGAGTGAATGATGCCGACATTTAAAAAGATTGACTTGTTTTCATCTTTTGACTATTTATAACCGAGTCATTAAGATCAACGTGCCGTTTCAGTTTCCTTGAATTGGACGTGGTGTAACGGCATGAAGTCTAATTGACTGTCGCCTGTAGAGCCGACCATGCACGTGTACTATCCGAATAGTATACATTCCAGGTTTTAGGATGTAGAAGGCTCTTCATCCTATGACGGTGATCTGGGTATTCACATGGGTTCCCGGCTTCTTGCACACGTCAAATTCTGTAATATATCCTCCATTCAAACCTTGAAAATTAATGCTATCCGCAATTAGAAATAGTTTTTGTATTTCGTTGATAGTTTGATCAATTGAATCGTTAGTACGCCAAGATATTTTACTTATATACTTATTTTATGTGGAAAAGTAGGCAGAAACATTTGCAGCTTTGGTCGTATGGTGATAAAAGTCGATAAGTGTTTGATGACAATATTTGCAAAAGTATCCATTCCATGTACCGTTTGATCGCAACAGTAACGTACAATGAGTCCCGAAAGACCTCAACTAAAAAAAAAAGAAATCGTATAATGGGAAACATTATGATTGACATTTAATGGTCATTATTTAAGAGTGGAGAATATCTCTGGTTTGTAGATCAAGAGGGGTGGGGGGGGGGCATTTTCTATTGCTTCTATTCCTATTTCATCTCTCTCCTGACCTTTTTGCCACAAATACCTATTAAAAATAGCTCATGTTTTGTTAAAAAGAAAACTTCTGTATCTGTACGAGTAAGTAAAGCCAGTATCTATAGGTGTTTCCATTCGAAGATGCGTATGCAAGTATTTCCTGCTCGTTCGACTTTCAAGTGCTTCAATTTCAGGGTGAAAATTCAGAGGTAAAGATCTCTCAATCAAAAGGTGACACCGCCCTCCATTTACTTCACGTTGCTGCACTGTCGGTGTCGTACCACATAATTGCCCCCAATGACTTACGCACTAAGTTAAACCGTTACTTTCCAAGGCCGCTAGACCATAGATGGAAGTTTTTAAAATGACGTAATTTGTCCATCGTACGATTGCTGATGGCTTGGACTATAACAACACATTCAATGTTAGCCACCATGACGGTTTAGGCTAGATTGTTAGCTAGAAGAGGTCAAAGTTGAGCATAGTACTCCCCAACCCCTTCTGCCAGCTTCCGATGCGGTATCTTCTTGTTTCACCCAGGAATTAATTCAACTTTTTGTGAGGACTATTTCCCGACAAGGATGAACTTTTTCGGGCGGACGTACACTTTACTCTAATTGTGGAATATGATATATACCTGTACTACAAAGTAACTAGGCTCCTCCTAAACCGATAGACCGAGGTGCATATTTCAATTTTAAAGAGACTATCTTTTGAATTTAAATTGACTGTCCGCCGCACACTGTGAAATGGAAATTTATTCCAAACACATTGATAAGAGGTGTAATAAATTCGTAAACATCAGATAAACTGATTTCGTCCGTAGCGATTTGTTTTAATCTAGCAAGGGACAGTCCAACGCGTATATATATATACATCTCTCGACTTGAAACGTTATAAACCAATCACAATCCTTGTGACATCTTGCGATGATTGTGGGGGGAAGAGGGCGCTTACATACACAATTTTCCGGGAATCCAACACTCGTTGAGAGTATCGTGTGTCCGTGAGCATCGATAACTTAGCCTCTCTGATTTCTTGTAGATGACGTCATGGTTGATAAGATACCGTGTAGATTGACCGAATGGCCGTGAAGGAACGTATGTTAGTAAAGACAAGAAGAAGCTTGACGACCTTAATGACAAGCATTATGATCGATATAAACTTGACAGTTTAGACGAATTACATAATTACGGAGAGGTACAGTGAAGAATCCCTTACCCTGATTGTCCTTGCCCATATACCAAAGAGGAATAAAAGTCAACTAATATCACTTATGTTGATAGATAGCCTATCCAGGCCTGTTATAGAATGCCAACCTTACCCCTCCCCATCCCTCCCCTCCAAAGGGGGGGGCTTTCTTCTTGTGATTGTCCACTGTTTATAGGCAAATCATTGGTCCCACTCCCAACATATTAGCATGCTATTGTTGCTGAAACGTTTACAAGTTACTTTTATCGAGAATCAGACTGTCCGCATATATTCTCGGATAATAATTTAAAGCTAGACAATATAAAGCACCGCTAAAATGCTGCTGAGTGTGGCTGCAATTATATTTGGTGAAGTTTTATTATGAATAACCATTTTCAACTTTTCATCATTATTTTTGAGTAGTGATAACCTACACTGGTGACCGAAAAGCCAGTGTTTTATCATGGATAAAAATGTTTTAGAATACACGTGGTTTCGTGAGTACTAAAATACCCGTATGTCAGATGAAAGAACCAGTGATAGTTCACAGGGGCAGCGGGGGGGGGGGGTCCATTGAGGGGGAACGTGGGGCTCGGGTCTTCCCGTCCCAGGTTGGCACTAAACCATTAGCTCACAGTATAATTTTGTACAAAACAAGGTACGTAGTGGAAAATTTTAACACGCTTCGACCTAGGCCGTGTATTTCATGTACTTTGTACGGATGTTTACGGGTGGTCTTTTTCATTTGGTAATAATTTAATAATGGTCTTGTTTGTAGTATTTTAATTCATATGTGTAACAAGAATGATCAGGCGCAATGAAACAAATCGTGACTTTAGGCACAAATTTATTTCTTGCTTCTTCTTTTCATTTTTCATCATGATTATTTATTTCATCTTGGTCTATGACATATGAAGACTAGAAGACTAAAATGATAAAATCACAATTAAAGTTTCATTACTTCGACAATTATTTAACTTTATCGGCGTATATACTACCGTACGGCGGACGATGTTGAATACGGCGTGTAACTTAGACTCGTTGAAAACCCAAATAGCCTAACTAACCTCGCTATGAATGAAAAATTGTGTTAATGACGGAGAGTTAAATGTTAAGGTTTACTTATCGTGTAGGTTTCCCTAACACTCATGCAAGGCTTTGCCTTGATAATGACCTTATTCTCTTAATTACACAAACTCTTTCCGGGGCAATGCATATTAACACGTGGCTCGGTGACTACAGAAATACGCCCAAAGCGCGTGCGACGGCTTCATTCAAAGTCTAACTATGCAGGTATGCGGTTGTGCTCTATATTATTT
This sequence comes from Apostichopus californicus, assembly GCA_020650975.1. Taxonomy (NCBI): domain Eukaryota; kingdom Metazoa; phylum Echinodermata; class Holothuroidea; order Aspidochirotida; family Stichopodidae; genus Apostichopus; species Apostichopus californicus. The sequence goes on along the minus strand of JAIPMN010004198.1, from coordinate 889 downwards.
ACAATGGACTCCTTGATTAATTAGTTACTGCCGCCACTGTTTCCCTTGTATGTAAGAGCCTACACACGTCCTCATCTTTCTATCTGTTTGATAGGAGTGGTCAAAATAGACATCTGCGGTAGCTAGGTGCCATTGAATCCGCAGCGTATAATTAAAGCAATATATGATATGACTTGTCACCATCTGTTTATCAGAGGTGGTCAAACTAAAAGGCATATACAGTAGCTCGCTGATGCAGTGACGTCTAGAGCCAGGGGATGTAACAGTAACATGGTACATGGCTTTCATTATCTCATCGTTATGACAAACCTTCAAGTGACAACTCTTTTACTATAAATCTGGTACATAGGTTGCTGTCATAACCGGAGTAGGCTAATTCATTTTGATTCATGAAGTTCGGACGATTCCTTTATTATCATTATTATTAGTAGTAAGATTTTATAGTTGTTTGAATTATGCAGTTGTCGTATCATAAAATCCTCGTTTGATTTAATCGCCTTGTTTTTATGAGGTAAGTTAATTTGTGTGCAACAATTGCCCTAATATAGCCACGAGTTTATGTTAATCTTTTTCATCTTTTGTGGTGAGTTAATAAAAAACCAAAAAAGGTACGTCTCTTTAAAGTTATCTTGCCATTGGATACAGTTGTTGCTGTATGTCTATCCGCCTGATGTTTACACGGATAAGAGGCGCGCAACGAGGCCTGTTAATATTTGTGGAGCGTTGAGTGGGCGAAAGTATACTCTGATCCCAGAGGTGGAATGCATAGAATAAAAGGGTTTCAATTGAGACACAAAGAGCCTTCGCTCAACGGTGTGCCTCTCTTTGTTGACCTGTATATTTGTCCTGATAAGAAACAAGATCCGGGTCAGTCGACAGGTATTTATAT